>VZTL01033105.1:269494-335297 GCA_013400535.1 Scopus umbretta
GGGGGGGGGGTCACAGCTGGATCCCACCTCCCTGACAGCGCCGGGGCGGTGAGCGTGGGAATGCGGGGGGACTTGCCCCGCAACTTTGCTACCTGCTGGTCTCCCCCATCCTCAAATTTAAAAAAAATAAATAAAAAAGAAAAAAAAATAAGGATTTGGGAAGCTGCGTTTGGCATGTGTGCCTGGTCCCTGGACTATCCGTCACCTGTGGAGGACGCTGAGCCACAGCCAGAGCCAAGCTTCGCCTGGCTGCCGCTCATCCCCATGCAACGCCGGTGTCCAACACCATCTGTGTCACGCCACCCTGGTCCCGACGCCAGCTTTTGTCAGGGTAGGGCTTGGGGTTGCTTTGGGAAAAAGAAAAAAAAAAAAAAAGGGGGGGGGGGGGGGGGGGGGGGGGGGGGGGGGGGGGGGGGGGGGGGGGGGGGGGGGGTTGGTGGTGTGAAAAAAAAAAAAAAAGGGGGGGGAGGGTGGAACCCCCCCAAACCCACGCAGCTAGCCCATCTGTTGATTAAATGAAGGATAAAACTTTTGGAGAGAGTAGTGCTTCTCACCGGGCAGCTGGGTTTTTTCGCTCAGCCAGACATTAGGGCTGAACATCCCCCACCGCACGCTGCGGGTTCCCCCCTATTCCCCGAGCAGGGACGGCGTGTTTAGAGGCGGCTGCGCTTCTGGTTGTCCTTACCTCTTCTTTTCCTGGGCTTGGATGTGATGCTGAGCTCCCACGCTGCCCTCCCTTCCCCTTTTCTCTTTCCCTCTCTCTGCTTGTACTAATATTCCTTCAGGGAGAAAGCTGTGTTTGCATTCGCCTTTGCTTCTGCACAAAAGAAACCCACTGTGTCTTCCGTGTAGGTTTCTGGCTGAACAAATCTGAACTCTCCCTGGTACAGCAGGGCAGCAGCGGGTCCGGGGATATCAGCAATTTGGAAGCTGATCCTGGCCTTCTCCCGTGTCTCCCCGCTCCCACAAATCTCTCCGCTCCCTGCAGGTCAAATGGCAGTTTGCTAGCGGAGCTGAATAAGTTTGCATCTGAGATCCAGCGGGGATTTGTTTCCCCTTCCCCCCCCCCCCCCCCCCCCCCGCCCCTTGCAGCCATTATTTTTAATAAGGGCTAATGCACTTTTTAATAGCGCTCGTGTTCGAAAGCTGCCGTGGCTCCTCGGCGCTGCTGCGCGTAGCCGGAGCTCGGCTGATTTGTCTCCCCTGCCTGCACCGTCAGGAGCGTGCATCTGGTACCTTGCTTATTCATGCCAGGTTACGAGGCAGAGCGCGAGCGTCTTCCAGAGCGTTTTTTCGGCTGTTTCCGCCCGTAGGATGAACCGAATGCATTTCTACGGAGTCGCCGCTCGCGGTACACGAGAAAGGGGCTGTCGACAGCATTGTGGCTTTCCCCTTTGGGGTGGAACCGTGCAAAGGATCCCTAATAGGATTTCATGCAAAAAATTCCTTAAACCACATGGTAGTTTGGGGGAGGAAAGGCCTGGATGTAGGAACTGAAGCTTATTTTCCAGCACGTGCTGCGCTTGCCTCCCCTCGAGCTGCCGCCGCGGTTGTTCTGGCGTGTCCAGGTGCGGTGGCGTTGGCTTTCCGTGGGCAGAAGTGGGCCGTGGGTACGGGACGTTACCTGTGCCTGCAGAGGGAGGTCACGCTTTGCTCTGGAGGGAGCTGGTGGGCCAAAACTCCCTTGAAGGGACAATTAAAATCGCTTGACCCTGCCTGTCTGGAGTTTCAGTGGCTCCTTTTTGTGGGCAAGGAGCAGGCAGGGCTGTGTTTCCTTGCCTGCAATGCCAAAGTGGCTTGAAGGGGTTTGCTGTAATAAGGCAGGCAAAAAAAAAAAAAAAAAAGCTCCCTTACATAAAGCCTTACCAAAAAGGTATTTTCCATCACCGGATCGGTACACTTAACGCCCTTGGGTTTGAACTTCGTGGGCCCCGTGCCTCCTTGTGGCACGCTGGCATCCTGCTGTGGCTTGCAAAGCGTGCAAAGGCTGAAATTTGGGCTCCCGGCAGCTCTCGCCGGTGGAAGGTGCTTGTTGCTCGCCGTCCGGGGCCACGCTGCACCGGGGTGCACGCAGGCATTGCTCAGCCTAGGAGGAGGATCCCTTTTGCAGCTGGCTTGCTTCCCTTGAGGTGGTCTAGGAGGAACAATTTGCCTTCCCTTGAGCATCCTCTGTCTTTCACCCTTGTAAATAGTCTGAAAACAGCCTGCGTGTTCTCCCTCTGAAAGTCGACAGGTCAGTGCTTCCTAGACGGGGCTGTTTTCCCCCCCGATATTGCTCTCCTTTCCACCCACCAAAAGCTGTCAGGACCAGGGCTTTGGTGGAAGGTGAGATGAAGCCGCAGCACGGTTTGCCTCCTGCCGAGATTAGATGTTGGGTGCCCCTTGGGGAGAAGAAATTGAGGCTGCCATGAAACTAGCTGCCTTTGCTTCTGCCTGGTGAATAGCTTGCCTCTCCCTCCTCTGTTCCAGTCTCAACCGAACTGGGTGAGGCTGGAAGGAACTGGGGGAAGGAGCAGCCCTGAAGTTGTACCTACAACCACCTCCTCCTCTTACTGGCCCCTACTCTAACAACCTAGGTGAATTTGGCAGGATCTGAAATTTACCTTGGATGGGAAGATTTCTGCCTGTCTGATGCTCTCTTCCCAAAGGCATGTTTGCTTTCCCTCGGGGTGATGAATACCAAGTTCTCCGGGTGTTGCAGGGTATGTTTTTCTCCTTCACAGTTCACTTGGTTCCTCCCTGCAAGCAAATGCTTTGCAATCTTCTGTCAGAGGGGCCTGTTATTAGCAGCAGTGGCTCAAGTTCCCAGTGGCTTGTCATCAGATCTCAGATGGAGAAGGGTGAAATTATGCTGATGAGAGAAACCAGGCCAATTCCACCCACCACCACTGGTTAGGACCTGGAGACGAGGATTTTAGCACCTCAGGGGAGGTTAGTGGGTGACAGGGAGCAAAAATGCGAGCTTACGGAGTGCTGGGAGGCATGTGTACAAGGGCTGGGGGCTTTGCTCCTCTCTGCAGCCCACCGGCGACCGTGCGCCTGCTAATTGGAAGCCTGGAAATCTTGCGGTTGTGATCCCTCTTTCAAGTTCATTCCTCCCACTATGTAGAGAGCGGGGTAGCTTTGCAAGAGAAACGCATTGGGCCGTTTCCTCAACCCAGCAGGTGAATCTCAGCCTTGGGGAGCTCCTTGGGAAGTACAAGGAGTGCGTGTGGTGCTGCAAAAACAGCTAGCGCTAACGGGCTTTAAAACTTAAGCCAAGGAAGAGGGCTAGCAGCGCAAGAAGTTGCAACCGAGAATGGTCGGGTAGGGGACAGCGGTGGTTTGGAAAGGTGCTTGGTGAAGATGGGTGGTGCTGCTGGTGGAAAGGGTGAGTTTGGTGGGGCCGGAGGAGGTGACAATTGGGCTGCACGGGAGGGAAACCGAAGTAAGCCTCAAGTTAGAGCTGGGGTCGTCCAGTCTGTGCTATCCTGGGGGGAAAAAAGTGCAGCATTGCCTCTACCCCTGTCGTTTTAACACAACTTAGGTTTCTGCGTGCTTCCCTAAATTCAGTCCATGCCTCCTGCAGCCAGATTCGCGTGAGGACCACAGATGACTTTGCTTAAGCTGGCTTTCTTGCAAGGTGTCAGTTATTTGAAAAGAACGAGGGCGGGAGGAGCTGCGGTTTTGTTCAGGTGCCCTTTGCCAGAGGGAGGAAAGCGAGGAGAAACGCCTGCCCTGATGCTACCGCTGCATCCCTACCGGCATCCCCGTCCAAGGTTAGGCGGAGGGCCCTGGGCGGTTTATGCGCAGCACATCTCGGGCAGATGTCGATTACTTCTGTGCCTTCCTGTTGTTTTAGGGGACACCAACTGGAGTAGAAACGTGCACAGAAATCCCTGCCAGGTTACCGGCACCGTGCGTTACCAGCTCCCAGTCTCTCTGTCGTTGGACATGTTAGAATAAAAAGGCTCAATGCTCTTTTTTCTTTTGTAGCCATAAATAAAAGGGAGAGGCCGATGTGCCCCTTAGGTTGTGAATTGGCTGAGGATCAAGGTCTTTGAATAAACTGTTTTCCTACAAGCAGTCTGTGATGGAGAGGGTGGCTCGCTTCAAACCTCTGGTTTAATGATCAGCTTTGCAAGTTTGTACCGGGCTCTTAGCTTTCGCCTCCTCACGTGCTGGAGGTGCAGTGCTGGCTGGAAGGGATGTTATGAAAATGTTGCTGGAGCATTGGCTTTACATCACATCCAGGATCCTTGCAGTAGGATTTAACAGCTGGTTTTTGGTTTGGTTTCCCCCCACCACCCTTTTATTTCTTTTAAAGAGCAGGGAATTTATAACCACAATTGATGAAGGCCCTCGTTTCGCTTCTGTTCAGGAGCAATGCAAGTCTTTTCTTTGACTTCACTGGGAGCTACCTCTGGCCAAAGAGAGAGACAGAGCAGTAGTGACCGTGTACAAGCTTATTTTATAAATCAATAGGTAGTGAAACAAATTGGTTGTAAATCAGACTCTTACTTATTTGCTGAGATTTAAGGCGGTTGGCGGAGCTGTGAGTTTTTGAAGGCGGTCTGCCCTGCCTTCGGGGCTGGCAACTGTCCCAGCTCTTGCCGGGGGGGTGTGAATCCATCGCCTGCAGTATTAATTTCCAACATGCCAGGAAATGTACGGGATTTCTTTTCTCTTGGCTGGGAAGAAATGAAGTTTAAAGCCCGTGGTACTCTTTCCAGGCAAGGGAATAGCAGGATCCTGGTGCTACTCGAAACTCGTGGGTTTCTATTCCTCTGCTTTGCTGCACCTCGGGGAATGTCTACGCTCCAAACTGCTCGAGGGGGGGGAAGAGGAAAATAGACATTTCTGAATTGTGTGTTGTGGTAGGACGGAGCAAACGCTGGGTTCTGGTCTTGGAAAGTGTGGCCTAACAGACGTCCTGGCCCAATATGCCTTTTGAGTACGGTCGAGCCTGTTTATTCATCACCTCGCTCGCAAGACCCATGCTCAAGTGCTTGCCTTTCCCTGGTGGCAGCAGCAGCAGCCTCCAAAGCAGAGCAGAAGGAGCTGTAGGTCACTTGGCTGTTGTGTGGCTCTTCCTTTTGCTGAGCTGCTTTAAGACAGCTTAAAAATCTAAATGTGCCTTGAGTGTACCTCTTAGCGATGGGCTCTGGGCGTCCTGCCTCTTTCGATGTCACATGCTATGTAAGTAGGAGGTGGAACACTTGCATTGTTAAATTCAGATACTAACTTCAGGATAAGATCTTGTCTTAATGTGTTCATTCAACGCCCCCACTTGCAACAAAAGCTACAGCAAGCTTTTGGTCTGTTGTGTTTTGGGCTCCGTAGTTGGTTTTTGAGGGCTTTGCCATAACTGCTGCTCATTAACCATTGATGCAAGCGTGTCAGGCTTTCGGCTAGGATAACAGGGGCTTTCTTTTTGTTTCCAATTACTTTGTGCTTGGTGGAGTTGCTGCCTGGGTTTGATATGTATGTGGTCGGATGGTGGCTAATTCACCTCTTGAGTGCTAGGGAATTGATGTTCTTGGATCATTTTCAATATGGCCTGTGGCAGCGCCATGGTGTGTACACCCTGCCTGGGTGTGCCGGCGTCGGACTGGATGCCGCAGCACCTAAAGGCTGAAAATTTCAGGAGCCTTTTGGGGGAGCAACCCTGTCTCTGTGGGAGGGGAAATACAGAAGAAGTTCGATAATGTTATTTTGAGGATGCATGCTGCAGGCCAGAGGAGCCTGGCTAATTACGGATGAAATATGCACCGATAGTGGAAGGCATGAACTTTCTCAAACTTCCTCTTGGATGAAGGATCAAAGCTTTGTGCTGCGGGTCTAATAATACTTTATCTTTCCCCCAAGCAAGGAGTGAGTGGGAGAAGCCATTGGGTTTGGAGTCCCACCTTGCATTTTGGGCAGGTATTGACTCATCAACTTAATATTGCCTAACTCATTAAAAGATCAGAAATGAAGGGCCTGAATCCTTCTCAGGCTTCCCCCTGCTCCACTAGCATTAATGAGTATTCAGGCTGTATGCTGCCAGTCAGTAAATGTCAATAATTGGATAAGTGTTTCCTTTATATCGCTGCAATTTAGCATAAGCTGCTTGGAAACAAATGTCTTCCATAAGCATGAGGTGTTTCAGTAAGTACACAGTCAACATTACTATGAGGATTAAATAAATGTCAGCCCCACTTGTGTGCTCAGCATCAAGTTAAGACAGCCGAACTTGCATAATGGCCGGCGTGGCAGTGACAAAAGGAGGGATTTAGCGAGTCGCTGTGGGAGGCCATGGGATGGAAGGAGCCGCTTTGGGTGGAGGTACCTGGATGCTAAGGGCATGTGGAGACAGGGGGTGCAGATGCATCTTACAGCAGGGGGTGGCTGATGGTATGGGATGCAAAGGGACGCAGGGACCTTCCCTCCAGGGCTGCTCGGGAGAAAGCCTTTCTTTGGCACTGGCTGGCAACCCAAAGCCGAAAGCTTGATTTACCCGGTGTTGGCTTGAGTAGGTGGAGTTGCTGGCTCAGGATGAGTATCCTGCTGCAGATCTGCCCAGGCCACCAGTGCTCGGTTGGATCTACCCCTGGCTTTTCCAGTGCAAACTGGGAGTTGCTCGGCTGCAGTTGGCAGTCACGGGGAAGCAAGGCCAAGGGGTGAGGTTTGGCTGTCGCCTTCTTTGCGGTGAGGAACACGTTGTGCCTTGCTTATAGCTTGAGGCTTCCCAACGCCTCGATGAGGGCCATCGTAAGAGAGATGTTGGTCCACGCTGGCAAGGTTTATGCATGTGAAGGTGGATGCAGGGAGATGGTTGCCTTTGGCTACTCTGCCTTCAGCTGTGTGAATGAGAGTTTCTCTCTGCCAAACAGGCGAGGGCACCTGGCTTCTGTAAAGGGATCTAAATCCATCCAGCTCATCAAGGTGTTGCTCAGTTGTCAGCAGAGGTTCGAATCACTTCAAGCCCCTTGTGCAGGAAAACCCTGCTCTTACCACCTCTCGCTTTGCGTCTTCACTGGTCACCCGGAGATGTCACTGGATGCTGTCTTGGTCGGTCCGTGGCAAGCTCTGCCAGCAAGGAGAGAAAATCTGGGAGCGTGGTGGGGGGCTGAGCTGGCTGTGTTTCCATTCCCAACGATGCAAAACTGCTGCTTTCTCCCCAGCTGGCAACTAGCTGACTGTAGCCACTTGTTCCCAGCTGCACAAAAATAACTGTAGACAAAATCGTTAGCAGTCAGATGAGCCTTATCAGCTCCTCTAATGCCTGTCTCTGCCTCTGGTCTGTGTGGACTTGTTACCCTGCAGAGTGTGTATTTTAATGACCGGCTATTGCTGTTCCAGATGACTTGAGCAGAGCATCCCAGTCGTGTCCTACCGGCCCTGGCGAGCGGTCGGAGGTTTTTGCAGCTCGCTCGTAGAGCGGAGCCTAGCTGTGGCTCTCACCTCGTTAGGCTGAGCATTTACAGCGCTGAAGAAACAGCTTGCGGACATGTGGGGTGTCTTAATAATTCAGACTAGAGGAAGGGGGCGCAGGGGGTGCGCGGAGGAAGGAATACCCAAGTGTTTTGAATCTCAAACCAGGTCACCTGGCAGAGCTAATGCAGTTTTTTATCCTCACTTTTTCAGTTCAGCCTGGCGGTGGCAGCAGCAGCGCTTGCATGGAGCAGAGTGGTCTGCTCCAAGCTGCCAGTGTCGGGGCTCCTTTGGAGAGGTGCAAGGCGACCTGCTGGGCTCCAGCATCGCCGGGAGGCTGAGAGCACCAAGCCTGAGGTTTGGGGTTCAGCAACCAGGGCTCTTTCCCCTCCTGTGCTGCAGAGAAGTTGCTTGAGGGTTGGGGTGGGGAGAAGAGTTGGAGACCTTCTGAAGTTCTCGCCCCTCTCCTGAGGAGCGACGGTCACCCCATTGCGTGGTCGGACACGTCGCTGGACAACAGGGCAGATCGCGAGGCAACCCCGCCAGGGAGCACGTAGCGGTGATACAGATGCCATCAGCTTGCTCAAAAAGCAGAAAGGGGTGAAGGTCTAGGAGGGGAACGTGGGGCTGTGCCTGACCTGCTGCCGCTTGCCCTCCCCACCCAAGTTTGGCGGCGCGACGCACGGAGGTGACGAACCCCCCGTGCATCCTTAGGGGACGTGGGGTATCCTGCGGCAGGGAAGGGATGCCATCGCTGGTCAGCGGTGCCTTGCTGGGTTGTTTCTTCCTCTCTCCCATGAGCTAATCCCCGGAGTGTGATTTAACACTCCTCTCTGCTCCTTCTGGCTGTGTCTTTAATAAACTGGGAGTGACGGGGCCACCCCCCCCACCACCACCCGCAAGTGCAGAAGAAGCAGAACCAACAGATGCTAAAATTAGGCACAGCTGTTTGCAGCGTTTTGTCCTCCCGATCACAGAGTCTGACACTGTCTATGCTTATTCCTCATCTTGTCCAGAGACTGAAAAGGTTTAAGATATCAAAGCTCTGAGTGGCTGTAAATTAACTCCTTCTGTCTAAGCTGGTAGACAGTAGATTTCTTGCGATTCCCTTTATTTGCACTTCTGATAATGGCAATTGCCAGGCAACCTCAAGATGGGCATATTCTTAATATACTCGGGAGACAATACTGCTGGTTTTCCCTTGCTCATAAGCTTCCCCACCAGAGACCAAGGGAACCATCTTCATCTCTGCTGTCCCTCAGCCTTTATGTGCCGAAACCCAGTTCTGAAGTGCAACTTAGATAACCACTGCAGGCCAACTCAGTCTATGCGTGTCTAAAATTGTCCTGACCCAGTGCCACACCCTGGATATTGTGATCTGTGCTGGCTTTGGAGAGCTGGAAGATCTACTGAGCACTTTTTCTTGGTTAGTATGGAGACTTCGCATTTGTGGCTTGGTTGTTGGGGTGGGCATCATCCCACATGCCTGCTCTTCCACCACTGTCCGGCTTGTGTTTGGCCCTGACAGTGAATATAGGAGGCTTTTTGAGTGGTGATGGCTGTCTCTGTTGCCTGCCATGCCTTGGAAAACGTTCATTCCCCTTCGCTCGGGTTGCAGCGTAGGGGCTCGGTGTCAACGATACGGAGATGTACGCTTCAGAAAGGGCAAAGGGGAAAACTTCACGGGAGAGCAGAAGTGGCTTTTGCTGTCAAGCCCAGAGCGGTGTAAATGTCGCCTCCTGACAGATCCGCAATGATAGCAGCAGCCGTGCTGTTGGGCTGGATGCGAGTCGGGGTCTTGCATGGTGTTGTACGTCTGAGAGATCTTTGGGTTTTTTTTTTCCCTTTGCCTCTTGTGTGAGTGTCTATCTCCTGCGGCAGGAACAGTGTGTGTAGATTCCTCTTGCTCCGGTCATACTTAAAATGATAATATTGGTTTAAGATAGACACTTGCGATAAACTAGGAAACGCAGTGCCCTTTGAAATCTTCAAAGCTCTCTTCCACCAAATGGGCTGCGAGAAAGGCAAGCGCCAGGGTGTTCGGATTGCCTTGCTGTGGATGCTAACCTCCTCCTAAGGCTGTGTTTTCTTTTAAAGAGCTGACACCTCTCACCTTCCTCCCCTTCTCCGGGAGGTGCTGGCTGCATCGGTGGTGGTATCGGCTACACTTGCTCAGCATCTCTGTGCAACTCCTTGTGTGCGACCTGTGAGCTCCCAAATTTGCCTTTTTTAACCTTTCTGTGATGGAAGCAAACCAGAAGGGGGATGTGCTAAGCGGGTAAAGCAGGTTTTTCCTGGGAGCGAGTAGGGATGGAGAAGAGAGAGAAGTGAAATATCTTCTCTTGAGAAAGAGAAAAGGGCCATATGCAGTTGCCAAATGGCTGATGTCCCTTGACAGTGTCTTTACAGTGGTGGTTGTAGCAAATTTTTCATCCAGCATACTGATTTTATTTCTTTTCCTGCAGCAGGTAGGTTTCTCTCCATGGTTTGGCTTTCTCCCAAGCATACACAGAAATCTGTGTAGTGCTCTTAACCCGTGCAAGTTGCTGCTGGCTTGAGCAGATCAGAGTTGCTGTCCCAGTGGAAGAGTTTTCTTCAAAACCACGAAGAAAACTTGCAGTTTTGAAACTTTTTATGAGCAGGAAACCTCTGACAATTATGGACTGGAAACTTGGAAGTGGACTTGTCAAAATACTATGTTTTGGTATTTGCACTTTTAACGTTGAATTCAGGAAGGTGGGTTTTGGGGGTTTTTTTTTTTTTGGTTTGTTGTGGGTTTTGGTTTTTTTGGTGCACAAAGAATGGTACCAGTGTCCTCTGGTGGATGAAGGGATGCTGGGCAGCTGTTGCAGAAACTATTTGACTATGGATTGCTGGTCACCCTTCTCCAGGGTTTGGAAATGGGGTGCAGATCTCTTCTTGACTTCAGCCTGGTCAATGAACCCACCATGACGGTTCTTGCAGCGTGCCAATTTGTCACAATATCTTTCATTCTAGGACAACATTAACCTGATCTGTGTGTCCGTAAAGCACCTTGTGATAGGTTCAAGGCAACTGCATTGTTATTGTCTAACACACAGGTTTATTTCTCTTGGTCTGGTTGCGTGCTTTTCTTACCAGTTCTCCTGTATGCCACAGGGACGTCGTGTGCCTTACTTGCTCTTGTCTGAAAGCACCCTTAAAATCAGCTCATAATTATTGGAAAATATGCAAAGATTATAAAGGTGCCAATGATATCCATCTGGCCCTGGTGCATTGAGCAGGTAAAGAAAGGACCTAAGAGGCAATTGAAGAGATTGATGGGCAGTAACGGGTATAACGGTAATTTTTGCCCTCTGTTTTTAATGAAGTGATTGACGACAAATGCAGCTGGAGCCCCCGTGCGGAGACCAAGAGATGCAGTTAAATTACAGAGGCTTCTTAACTTAATGAGGCCATGTAATAAAAATGAGGCATAATGAGCAAAGTATAATAGCACTATTATGCTTACGAGTGCTCTAGCAGAGGGCTGAGCAGGCGGCGCCTGGATGTGCTGGGGGGTGATCTCATGATCTCTCTGGGAGGAAGAGCTTTCCTCATTGGGATGAAGATGAGGAGGCTGGGGTATATTTGGGAGACTTGGAAAAATATTGGCTAGCCAAGTAGCATGCTTACCTGTCATCTGATGAGGGAAGGAACGAGTAGGTGGAACACCAGATGTGGTTGACTTTCCCCTCCACGCTTTTGGTTTTGTTTGTAAGGTTTTGGGCAAGTCTCTGCTCTGGGTTTTGTTCACTTTATGTAACCTTGGGGAAGTCCATGCAAGCCTCCTTGCTACGTAGATGAAATTGCGAGGGGGTCAGTTGTTGTGACAGGAAGGTAAAGCAATGGGATTTTTTTTTTTTTTAACATCCCGGAGGCAGGACGTGCAGGGAATTGATGGGCAGGCTCTGAGAGGTTGGCCAGGGCTGCAGCAGGTTTGCATGCCAGCACGTTGATTTGGAGACTCAGTGCTGAGGCTTGCATTAGCTGGATTGAGGTCTTTTTTTGGGGGTGGAGGTGGGAAGTGGATTAGCGTCTGCAGAACAGTGACATCTCTGCTGCTGTTAAATGTAGTTAAACTTGAGCGAGTTCCTTTCATTATTAGATTAGAAGAGAAATAAGTGTTCTCAGTGATGCATGCCCCTCATGGTAAGTACTAATTGAAAACAGATATTTACTTTAAAATGAAAATGTAATACGATAAATGGTGGGTTGAGAATTTTGTGCACGTAGGAGGGAGAAGTGAAAGCACACTGCCTCCCATCTGCTCTGCCCAAGCTTTGTGTCCGACTAGGAGCAGGATCTCCCACGCCATGGGGCTGGTGTGCCAGGAAGCCTAGAGAAAGGGCTGGAGGCTCAGGTTAGAGCAGAGCTCGGAGCCTTTCTTTGCTAAAAGTTGGGTGCATTGGGGTTCTCTTCATCTGACCTTGGTCTGTGGAGGACCTTCCAAGCTGGGCTTCTGTTTCTCCTCCTTGCAAACCAGAGCTCTGGGGGGAAGGAGAGGTTAAGCCTTTTAAGACTGGGGAAGCATCATCTCCCTTGTCACAAGGGTGGTGGGGCTGGACAGTGGTGGTGACTCTCTTCCTGTGATGGTCTCTGCTGCTTGAGACCCACCTAGCTGCCTTGAGCTGACTGTCCTGGCCCGTAGCCCTGGCTTGGTAGGTGCAGTGGCTGGTGCTGGGTTGATGCTGGCCAATGCTGCCTTTTGGAGGCTGCAGGAGGAGCATCGGGGACATCTCTGGTCCCGCTCAGGCCAATCTAAATGGGTGCTGATCCCTTGGGGAGACCCTTGGCTGTGAGTGCTGAGGCTATAGCACCTCTTGTCCTCCGTTTGTCCACCCTCCTCCTGTCCCCTGCAACCCGTCTCAAACAAGGCATCGCTCCAGCAGCTGAAGCCAGAGTTGCGATGCTTTTTAAAGTAGTTTGTAGGCAAAGCTCAGTGCTGCATGACCGGTGACCATTAAAGGATGCTCCCTGACAAAAGCTCCCCCCAGCACTGTAATCTTCGGAGGGAAGCAGCCTGGCCCTAATCCCTTTGTGTAGAGTTCCTGCTTGTTTCTTCATATGGGTGCATTTGTATAATTTGCATTTTGCACTCTGATCGTATGCATAGAATTCAAATTGAAATGGGGGCTTGAATAGATTTGCATGCTAATGAGGCGCTGGCTTTATTTATTTATTTGGAGCCCTCTCAAGCAGGCAGCAGTCTGCTGGAAAGTGGCTCCTGCAGCTCTGTGGGTGACAGACCTCTCCGGCAGCGTCAGGACCCTTGCTTTTTCCCAAGACCCGCTTGTCCCCTGCAAATAAGTGTTTGAAGCTGGTCGTCTCTGCCCCAGCAGCTCTTGGCTCAGTCCTACTGCACCCTTGTTGGGGCAGCTCTCTGTGGATATCAAAGGATGGTTTCAGCCCACCTTAACTAACCAGAGATGCCTCTTTAACGTTATACTGGTGCTAACTGGGTCTGGGTAGGGACTTGCCACACAGGCAAGTGGAAACGCTACTGTGTTAGAGCTGGTTATAGCCAGCACGAGCCACTCGATGATGAATGCAGTGGTCTGTGGGCAAAATAATCGGAGCGTGCCCTCGTTCTTGACTTTGCAGTAGTGCTCAGGGTGAGCGTGGGTACCTGCTGGCCTCAGCTGCCTGTGCTCCTCGTCAGACTGTGACCCTTCCCTTCATCACTGGGCTGTTACTTCTGGTGTCTTTCAGCAGCTGACCTTGGGGTGTTGCAGATGGGCTTTGGCTGTGATGCCCATCAATCCTGCTCTGCTGCGGCCAGGTTCCTTCGGCGCTGCTGCGGTCCACCCATGCTGTTTTCCCTCGACGGGAGCCTTTCAGCCTCTTTCAAAGTCAGCAATAGAGAAGAAAGTTTGGAAACGTTGAGAAACTGTCAGATAGAGAAGGGAAAGCCAAGGGCTAGGAGAAAAACCGTCATTATTGGGGAGGAGAAAAAGGCACCGAAGGCCTGGTGCTTCATTGAATTGCAGCCCCGTGTCCCTTTGCGTTCTCATTCCCTGCCCCATATCTACAGCAGATACACCTGGCGTATAGCTTCATGCTCAGTCTGTCCATGCCAGCTCTCCCTCCCCAGATGACTTCTGCTGCAGCTGAGTTCGTTGCTGGCGTGCTGAGAAATGGCCAAGCGAGGGCTTCTGAAATGGCAGCAGGAATTGGGTCACATCGCACTGCCCCGGGAGAGCGAGTTTCTCTTAGAGCAGTCTGGCTTCCAGTTATTATTTTACAGGGGATGTTAGAGGTTGATAAGGGAGCTGGTCTGACTGCCAGTGGGGCTTATTTGGGGCTTATTGTATGCTCCAGTTTATATTTTAATATAGTCAAAGGTGACTTACAACTTTAATATTAATTTTAAAACTGATTGCTCAAGGTTTTTTTTTTTTTTATCTATGTGAAACCAGATTAATCTCATCCTTCCTTGATCCTGCTGGTAGCTTTTCTTTCCCTGGCTGGAGACAAATGTGGCCTGTGTTGCACCAACAAAGGATGAGAAGGAAGATGTTTGCGTGGTGATAAATAATTGTCACGGGGTCTGCTTTTATTCCAGAGAAATCTCTGCTCTATGAGCTCGACAATGGCATCAGTGGGAGCTCTTGCTTTTGTACGAGGTTCTCTGCCTCGGCTTGCGGAGCGGGGCTTTGCTGAACAATGTCCGGCTTTGTGCTTCCCATAGAAACCTCATTTTTTGTCGTTGTGTTTCTCCCTGGTTTTGCAGGCTCTCCATAATACATCTCCCTCCATGCTGCTTTGTGCCACCGGCATTACAATTTCTCACTGCTTGCTGTGCTGCTTGCAAGATGTTTTGTGCCCGAGACAACAATATTCCGTGGGGTGAGAAGGTGGCCTTGTGGCAGGGGCAATGGGGTGGGCCATGGGGAGTTGGAGTTGAATTTTTGTCCTGCTTCTGGCTCCTTGAGCATCCTTGGGTGGTTGTGCTAGGCTGGAGATCCAGCAGCTGCCAGACCTTGGAGATGCTTCTGCCTCTGGGTGCCTAACACGGGGTGTTTCAGGCTGCCTTTAATGCCAAATTTTTGCCTGATACTTTGAGTAAATGTGATGTCTTTTAAGATGACCAAAGTTGAGCACCCAAAACTGAGTTGCTTTTGGCAGAACTCAGCATCAGTGCTAGGCTGCTGGGTTGCCTTTGTAGGTGCAGGCCAGCGCTCTCTGACTCCTTCATAGGCACTAAACCCAAATCTTGTGGTTTAAGTGAATCCCCTTGACTTAGCTCCGGAACACTCAGTGGCTAGTTGTGTTGCTGTAGATGCTCTGGGTCTAGGAGCAGCCTTGCCGGTGCTGCCAGTCTGTGGGTGGTTGGTCTGTGGAGTTGGAAGAAAAAGGTCAGTGTCGTGGCTCTGAAGACCTGTGGTCATGAATCTTCATGGCTCGAGCATCCGTCAGCCTGTATACCAATGGCACTTGTTAAATTTACCCCAAAGAATTGGTTTACAGTGCCCTGTACTGGGAGTATTCTCTGTACCTTGGTGAACAATTGCTAGAATCAACTGCTCTGTAACCAGCCTTTAGCTTTTTTTCTGGTTTGTGGGGGGGATGGCATTTCATTGACGGTCCATGTTCTCCAAAATACCTCCCAAGTGCTGTCCGTAGCTGCTTCTCATCCCAGCCTTCCAAATAAGTGCTGAAAAGAGCTTGTTTATTCCATGCACAGTGCAGAAATGTGCTGGATTGATGGGCTGAGGGCTGGGAATTGAAGAAGCTGGGTGAATCTGACAGTGGCAGATGAGGGGAACTGAGGCATGGAAGTCTGCAGCAGAGATCCATGCTAGTTGGTATCTCAACCCGGGAGGAAAAATAGGGGGTTTGGTTGCTAGAGCTACCCCATGTCTGTCTTTTCCCCATGTTGTGTTTCATTCAGCCTGGGGTGGGAAACCATCAGGTATTGTGTTGGCTCAGAAGCCAAACAGAAACAATCTTAAGACAGCGACGAGACCGAAAAGCCATCAAAGGCAAGACTTGACACTGTGCAAGCGAACGCCAAACAGCAGCCACATAAATCCCATTTGTTTTACATTTCAGAGCTTAATGAGACAGAAATCGCATGGCAATTGTCATATGTGAAGGCAGAGATTGCTAGTTTGCATTTAACTAAAGCAACCACCGTATGCGGCACCAGCGCCTGAAACTAAGCTGTGATACCCACTCACCGCATTGCTGCTCTGATGGGGAATGTACCTTGTGTAGCTGCAAACTGCTGGTTGCCCTGAAACTCAGCACCAATCGTGGGTGTATACAAACCCCTTGGAAGCCCCACCAGGTTGTCTTGTAGTCTTGGAGGTCACCAGCCCTAGACCTTGTCTGAGGTAGTCAAGTATCATGTTCTTCATGTAAAGAATTGAAGTATGCAGTCATCAAGTCCAGGAACCCAAGTTTTGCGTAATTTTGCTGGGATATGGGTAGTAAGAACCTGTGGGATGTCTTTTGGAGTGATTTCTACAAGTCGTACAAAGCGTTGCTCTGGGAAAGCTGAATACTGTGGGTCCAGAAGTAGGCTGGAGCCCTGATATCTGTGCCATCCTGCACCAATGCACATTTCAAACTATTTCCAAAGCTCTGTGTGTCATCGATCTCTCTGAATGTTGCTCTCGGCTGTTTGCGTGCCGGGTCGAGAAAGAATACAATGGTACCTTATGAGACTGCAGCAATACTTATCAGTCACAGCTTCACACCCTGGTCAGGAGGTAATATGATGCCTGCTTTTCCTAAAGCAGTTGTTATTTTTAGTAGGAGTGGTGTTTCTGCTTTAGACACCTACTCATGATAGCCCTGGTTTGAAAAACACCATGTTAAAATTACCCAGGCGGTACCTTTAGCAAAGACTTCCAAGGGGTGGAATCGCTTCTGGGAATCTTCTCAAGGCTGTGTAACCACCAAGCTTTCCTCCATCTTTTTTTCTTTTTTCAATATAAACCTATATCTATTTGAAATGAGTTGAACAATAGAAAGGTATTAATGTCAAAATGCATTATCTTGGGTAACTTGCTTCATCTCTGCTAATTTCTGCCTTAGCTTTCCAGATAATGTTCATAAATTGCTAATGCAGTATTTTAATATTAAACATAAGCCACAGTCTTTTTGACAACTGTTATAGAATGAGCTGTGTATAAGGCTCTGAAATTGTTGGGTTTTTTTCCCCCGCCTCTTGTCTGTCTGAACTGAAAAACTGAAGAAATGCTATATTGGGTTAACGGAAAACAAGACTGAAAATATTTGTTTTGGGTCAAATAAAACATTTCATCTGATATGATATGTTCTTCGTTCAGATTTTAAAAAAACCCCTCTTTTTAAAGTAAATTAACTTCAGAGATGTCTTGAGGGGGGAAGTCTAAATGTTTCATATAGAAGGGAAAATGCCTAAATAAAACTCTCTCACTTTTGACACCCATTCCCCCCCTTTCAGTCCAAAAAAAATGGAATGGGTATGATGGGAGCTCATGAAGAGCATCAGTTGACCCACATCTGTGTGTTGGAAGTATTATGCCAAAGATGCAGGGGGAAGAGCTAATGACTCATTTTTCTAATGGGTATCTCGGTAGGTGAGAGAAGTACTGAAATTATATATTTGAAGGAATAATGGGACCCTAGTTAGATGACTAAATCTTATTCTTAATCATCCTGGGGGCGATGAAGAGGGGAGAATGTGAGTTGGATCATCCTGATTAGAGAAGTGGTGGGTGAAGGGTATTTTGCAGCTAGCCTAGAGCTTTGCGGAGGGAAAGGAGGAACCAAAACCAAGCCGACAGTCCCTGCTGCGTGTATTGCAACAAATCTAGCTGGGTCATCCCTGGTGTTGAACCCGAGACTCACGTGGTCTTTTCTCATCAAGAGAGGTCTCCTTGACAATGCGATTCAGTGACATGCTGGGTCACCCAAACCGCTCCCCGCTGTTGATCATGTTTCATCGTCAATTCCCTCAAAACGTTATTAAATGCCTCCTGTTCCTAGAGGCACTCTAGCATTCGGCATTGCATTTGGTTTCCTGATGAATCCTTACTAGCATATCTGAGACCTCCTCAATGTGATGAGAAACTTCCCCAGGCCCTCTGTTGCTACTGTAAAGCACTTGGAGAAAATCCTGCTGAGTTCTTCTGCCCATTGCTGGGGTGTCTTAAAGGTGAAGTGAGCAAAGACTTGCTTGGAAAATAATTCAAGTAGAACCTCTGTACTGGCCCAGGTCATCTTCTCCTGAACAAGCGACGTTTCTCTGGGCACGTATATTTGGATGCATCTCTTCCAAGTTTGCGCCTGGGGCACTGGACAGGGTGCTATCTGTTTTACTGGAGTAATTGAGCAATTGCATTGTCCTGGACATAGCGAGTAATGATTTTTTCTGTATGATAATGCGTCTTCATTACTCTAGGGAAATCATTTGCTCCTGTGAAGACAGGCCTCTCATTCCTTTCATTGTGTGGGTTAAGGGGGAAGAGACTAATGGCTTAATTAAAAGGTCGGAGAGAAAAATCTGTCTTAACCTCGGCTTTTTTTTTTATTTTTTTTTTATTTAAAGAGCATTGCAGGTAGGAAGATTACATATGAAGGCACTCTACAGCCCAGCCTCGTCTAGTGGAGCTATTTGGTACCATCACATCAAATGGAGGGACACAAATGTCAGGTCTTCAACCCATCACCCGTATCTTCCATAAGCCATCTGCCCACTGGAGTAGGCTGGCGTAGGCGTGCACCGCATTTCTTGGTGGAAAACGCTGAGATTTATTCTGTGTGAAAGGGGACCGTTATTTAAATCTGCACATTTTGCAGGATGTGAAAGCAGCTCCACGTAATATACAGCCTTCCTCTCCGCTGGGACCGTTCTATTAACATCTTTCATTTGTGTAGTTGGATGCTTTGCAGTTCCTTTTAGTGGTGATAATCCAGCAAAGACCTCTGTGTTGTTCACGCTGCAATATTTATGGAGCCAGCCTTCCTTTTAATTTCCTTGCCGAGTTTGACCATATGCAGAGATAGAATACAAACGGTGGCTTTAGTCGCGCAATAGTTCAGGCGTTTCCCTTGGTGGGATGCAGGGCTTTTCAGTGACTTATTTGGAGCTGGCTGGGTACCCTTTTGGAAAAGGAATAGGAAGGTGTGAGTGTGTCTGATGGTGATTGTGCTCTCCCAGGCTGCTTCCAAAGGCAAATAGTGGTGGAAAGCCCTTTACTGGGAACAGGTGAATAACTTTAAGCAGAGTCAGCAGGAGCAATGGGTCAACTGCTGGGATTTTTAGGGCAGACGGGACCGGCTTGTATGTAGCCTTCCATCCAGCCCTTTTGACAAAGGTGTGTCAGCAGAAGGCATGGCTCTGTGAATGAGAAGAGCCATCCTGCAAGTGAGCGGTGCCTCCTTCACAAGCCAGACTTTTTGGGGCAATGCAGAGGGGAAGGGAGCTTGTGCTTACCGGTATTTCTACACCGGGACATGGGTGCCAATACTTTTCTTATCCGTGAGGGTGGATGGAGCCTGTGGGTTGGTTGAGGCAGCTCAGGTCCCATGGAGCTGACCCTATACCTGCTGGATTTCAACGTATGTGCCTTCATGACTGCTGCTCGTGATGCCCTTGCCTGCTCTGCCTGCAGTGCCTCCCTCCATGCTGTGCTCTCCCAAACCGGAGGGGAGACCGCTTCTTCCTCTGCCAGGGAGGGGAACAGAAGGGAGCCTGGCAGCAGTCAATGTGATGGGCGCATCCAAGCGGGTGCTCTTGAGATGGGTACTTTGGCTCGTTTAGGTGCTCAGCTTGGCACGGAGTCATCGGAGCACCCGACACGCACGTGCATCTCTCTCTGCCGCTCTGATTCCCCAGCTTCTTTCTCTTAATTTTGTGCAATTAAATATTTAAGCCAGTAAACACTTTAGTTTGTCTGCACAGCACTGTCTGCCCGACTATCCTCCTGCAGGGCAGTTGTATTGTGCCAGTTGCTTCCCTGGGTGCTGGCAGCCTTTAGCCTATATGCCAGTCATTGCTAGAAGGAAAGCCCCAGCTCTCCAAACCTCTCTTCCCACCTCTGTCTGCAGCTCTTCAGTGCCTTGGGGTTACCTTGGTGTGAGATACCCCAAGGTGGTATTGGACTGCCCGAGTCTTTTCGAAATGCTAGGAAGAGCTATTTGTTCTTCTAAAATTGTTTTATGGGTATTGACAAGGGAATAAAGGGAGGGTTTAGGTGACGGCTTCCTAGAAACCTATAAACACAGGTCAGACCTGTTGTACTGCAAAGTGCAGAAGCTGTTCTTTGCTCCCTGGAGCTACAGGATGGCACTTCTGCAGTTTGGTCCCAGCAGGTTTCAGTGTTTTGTGTGGGTCTCGAGCACCTTAAAAATCCTCGCTACCTCCCTGAAGAGGCAAGTGTGGCTGAAGGTGGGATTTTGCTGCTTCCAAAATACTGGAGTTAAGGCATTGGCTTCTCAGCTTTAGAAATGTGGTGTTGAATCTCTCCTCAGCCCCTATCCCGATATTGAGGATGCCCTTCTGGTAACTTAAACCCCTTTTTGTATTTTTATACAGCCGATGAGATTTTGCTGGCAAAGGGAAAGTGCTGCAACCAACTCTCCCAGCTTCAGTCAAGCAAAGCTGGTTTGTTTGGTTGGGATTTTTTTGGTCTTGCCTTTCAGGGCCTTGATATTCAGTGGAGTCCATTTCCAAGAGGGATGGGACGGCACAATTTTATTGTGGCTTCAAAAGACATTTTAAGTGCTGAAACTCCTGCCATCACTGAGTTACACACCTGAATCTGGCCTTGACTGTGCAGGTTGAATTCCTTGCTATGATTTTTCAAGGCAGTCTGTATTAGCAGCTTGTCCTCTGCCAGACAGATCAGTGTTAACAGCTAACAGGGTTTCTTTTTTCATTCACTCAGTGGTGATGTGCTGTCCCAGACCTTGGCATCCGAGATGGTCAGTGTGAATATCGGCATAATAGCGAGGAGTCCCTGGCTCGCCCTTGGGCTGTGATAATCAGCATATGCAGAGTTTTGCCCCCAGAACAAAATTCAGATCAGATTTTTTTTCCGGTCTCCATTAAAACTTATTACCTGTTGGGATTGCTATTGACTAGGCACTCTCGTCGGTTGGTATCTCCTTCCTGGATCAATAAATCTTGGTATTGATTTCAAAATAAGTTGGTATCTTAGAAGTACAGGGATGCTGGCTCCAGCAGGCAGCTCAGGGCTCCGCTGCTGTTTGAGATCGGAATCTCAGTTCCCCGCAGGTTATATCTGCGGGCTGCCACTTCCATAGTCAGCTGTAGGATTTTGTGTCTGTATTTCAAACCCAACCTCTCTTTCCAGAGATAAGACTTGGAAGTACTCCAGCTGAAGGGAACAGTCCTTTTGCATGGCTGCGTTTGGTCATCTCACAGGTCAGGGACTCCCATTTACCTACAGCGCCTGTCCCCGATAGTGTGATCCCGTCTCTGCGTGGCACCAGCTTGCAGTGCTGGCTGCTGGAGGTAACCCTCGCACTGCAGATGTCCCTTGCATTCGTTGGGATGGGTCCCCACTCTTCTGGCTGTTGGAGGATGCTACCTGCTGGCTTGCAGACTGCAGGCTCTTTGGGGCAAGGAAGGAAAACTGCTCCTTCAGTCTTCCGTAAATCTGTCATGGCGTGGTACAACAGTATGAACAGCTTCAGGGCTTCCTAGGTGGGAGTTTTTTTGGAAACATGAGACCTCAGTGTTATCTTCTTTTGTGTCTTTCTGTAATGCTACTCCAACTGTAGCCATCCTCCTGTATTTCTTTTTCACACGATGTCTTGCAGGGCAGAAGCTGTTCCTCTCTGTGCAGCGCATGGGATTGTTCTCAGCAGCCTCTGGTTTTCAGAGCTGTTGAATTGACCAGCGGCTCCAGCCATCCTCGTCTCCTTGGCATACTTTGCTCCCAAGCACCTTGCTTTCCAGCCCAAGGAAACCTCCTGGAAAGCCAGTTAACAATGCATGAATCTCTCTAGGCTTGATGAACTTGTCCCTGAGGTGGCTTTTGTCCTATATGAGATGTTTCATAAGAAGCTTTACTATTTTATACCAGCACCAGATCTTCCAGGCTTAGCTGGCTTAGAAGCAGCTGAGGTATCAGGCAGGATCCCTTATGAAATCTGTTGGGAGTAATGAACCACAGATGACTCTGTTTTCTGAATCGATATTGAGCTGCTGTTGCTAGAAAGCTGCCAACCACACGAATGTGAGGTTAGCAATGGAAGAGCGCTTTTATGGGGGAGTCAGGAAAGCTGTTGGTACTATCAAATGTCTGTGCCTTCCACCCAAGAGGCGTCTGTATTTCTGTCTTGGGCGAAGTGTCTCTTCCTGTTTTCTCCCTTGTTCCTTCCAGATACTGTGAGGCTTAGTGCAGTTTGTGCTTGCAGAGTGCTTCTTGGGTAAAGCATGCTTGAAAAGTGCAAAGTATTTATTATTATTTGCATAGCAGCCCCTGACCTGCTGTGAAGAAGCAGCCCTTCAGCTCTGCAGAGTAAATATACCTTCATTAAAAAAAAAAACCCTCTGCCTGTACTGCATTGAATCGCTCTGTCTCACATTTGTCTGCTTTTTCATGTGGAAAAGTCCTAGGAGTATTTGACTTTAATGAATTTTGAGCATGCAAAGTGCCTGCTTGGACCAATGCAGTGCAGCATCTTGACCCTGACAGCGCTGGTGACAGGTATGAATAGCATCCAGGTGGACTGCTGAGAAAGGAGTTGCTTAAGGAGTACCTCTGCACCTGGTTTAGAAGTTGCCCTGTGGCTGGAAACCTGCAGGCTTCTGTCGAGGCCCAAGCACCAGTTTAGGGTGGTGTGGGGGTGATTTCCACCTTGGTTTGCTGGAAAGGTGCATGGGTTGGGGCAGTTGCAGAGCTCCTCGTTGAAAATACTGCCAGCTCTAGCCCCGCTTCGGGGGCATCGCACCCACACTTAAAAGCTACTTTAGTCCTGCTAGTGCAAAGCTCTTTGGATTGCAAATGGGATGCCAAGGTTTTAGATGCTCTCGGTGGCCCGTAAAATCTTCTTGAGCTTTACATGACGTTAAAGCTTGAAGAGTCACTATTTAAAGCAGAGTGTTTTCACAAGTGCTTGAGGTTGGCTTAGTGCTGCTCTTGTTGCTGTTGATTTAAGTCTAGTTCAAACAAACTTTGTTAGACACTGAGCACTCTCTGAAAATATTCCTTCCTCCCCGCCCCAGAGGAAGGCAGGCAGATAGCTGTATTAGAAGTGTTGTTGGAAAGCTCTGGGTCTTGCTTTATAACACAGCAGGCTAGAGCCATTTTCAGTCTGACTGCTAGAGATGTGGAGGACAGGCAGCACTGGCCATGATCCTTCAGCTTCCCGGCCTTGGCAGATACAGTAAATCAGATGCTGGGCAATACTTGGCGTTAAAGGGAGGGGTTATTTCTGCCTTGTTTTTCATTGATCAGCGTACAGGTTCAAGCGGGAAGTGGCTTTATCTTTAGCATCTTGCTCAAAAAAAAAGTTGCACAGCTCAACAGATTTCCTTGATAAATTCCTGGAGCGTACTCTCATCCTTCCCTCTTGTCATCTGACAAATGAGGGTTTTGTCTAGCATTCCTTGTTGACTTATTTGCTTTTAATATAACTGTGTCACAGAGAACGAAGAATGCAGGCAGTGGGAGCATCTTGCTTGTACCTTTGGGGCCTTGTTTTTAGTTTAGGGGTGCTTTCTTGTGGTTTTTAATAGTGCTGGTTTGCTGTGAGGTCTTGTTGAAGATTAAAAAGCTCGATTTGCAGAAGATGCCTGCTTGTTTTCCTCACCAGTCAACTCCTGGTGCTTACTGTCACACTTCTGGACCCTGGACCGGTACACCTGCACCCGTTTACCTTTGCTTCCCTCTATTCAAGTGTTTTCTAAATGTGAAAGCCAGATCGGAATCGTCTGGACGGTGTTGGTAGCTGTTGTAGATGGAGAGTCTTATGAAGCTTCCCAAAACCCCAAGAATGTGCCAGGGATAGAGAATAAACAACAGATGCTGCAGTGTCACCAAATAAAACTGAAAAAGCATAATCCATCCACATATGCAAGATGCATCCCATCTGCATTTTGCTTCCCATGCAGCCTGTGGGTCAGCGGTAGTGACGAGGGCTGTGCGGCTACACGTGCAAGTTCTTGGTACTTCTACCCAAAATGGGATGCCATGAAGGATTTGTGCTTCTGCTGGCTTGCTCGTTAATCTGCCAAAGATGGGATTTGCCGAAACACTTAAGAGCTGAAGTTCAGCTGGCTTGCAATAGGATTAGAGCTCCTAAAGAGGCGAGGATTTTAAAAAGCTGGTGTTGCGATCACCTCTGTCTTGGAGCGGGCAGCTGGGGTGTCTGTTGGAGTAATTTGGATGTAGGTCCACTTTCTTTTTATTTTCCCTTTTGGTGTCCTAGTGTCTTTCACGTCGAAGCACTTTTAAGACAAGATAACTTCACGTGGAGCACGGCAGCTGTCATCCTAGCATCCTGCCACATCTCTCACCAGTTTATGACCGGTGGAGAAGAATTAAAACCCCGGAGGATGATAAGCAGGCAAAATGCAATTACTTAGGGAGAAATCTACTAGGATAATGCTGAATGCCATGTCTTAAAGGGACTTCTGGGGCTTCTAAGCTGTCTGGAAGCTTTGGGATCTGCTAAGACTGTGCTTTGAGAAAAGCAGTCTTAAGTCTGCAGCACCGGGGAGGAGAAGCTTGCAGGGTTAGAGGTGATGTCAGGAGCATTCTTCGTCTGGGCATGAAGTTCAGACCCTGAAATTTGGGGCAGGATGTATTGCCATGATGCAGCCTTTGGTGGCTTTGTACGCCAGAGCACGAATACCTGAATGTGTAGCCTGCCTGACTCTCCCCTCTGTGTGTGGGGGTTTGACCCACTAGAGAATTCCATGCTGATTGTAACTGCTAGAGTAAGGAAGAGACAGGCCATGCCTTTGTTCCACCATGTGCTAGCACATCTGCTCGTGGCCTGTAACAGCTGGTGGCCACGCAGGGCCCGGTGACTGCAACATGGGCATAGAGGTGCAAAGCTGGATCAGCCTTTCCTCTTAGAAAAACCCCCAAAAGGTGCAGTTTTGTCAGGGCAAATAACTAGCTATGGTGGGAGAGTTGAAAGAACAACTGGGTGGTGCGATGGACTGACTTTCTCCAAGACCATCCTTTTCAGATGCTTCCTTCATCATCCAGACTTCTTCCAGGACATTCCCGAGCATTTTGCCCGGTTGCTAACCGTATTGCTTTTCCATCTTCATCCTGTTTGAGCGATGCTCCCTCCCCCAAGTCCCAGCACCATATGTCATTAAAATGCTTAGACATGTGGAAAAGGCCTTGACAGAGATTCAAGGAGACAAGGGAGACGCGGACAAGCGGAGACTTTGTCAGATGGAATGATTGTGACATTAGCGACGCTAACCCGAAGAGAAAGATATAGCTATAGGAGGGGGATGAACGGGTTGGGGGACGTGAATTGACAGAGGCATGGCGATGGGCATCGTGGGTGAGGGAGATTGAGACAGAGGAGAGGCGGAGGGAGAAGCAGAGCAATTCCCAGGAGTGAACGAAGCGAAAAGCCATGGTGGGGATGGAGGGACCTGAGTGTTGTCTCAGTTTCACAGTGCAGGGCAGTCTTACCCTGCCTTGCCTTAAAGGTTGGGAATGATTTTAGGTCTGAGACCAGCAAGGCAGGGTTATTTTTTTTGGTGTGGTGTTTTTGTTTTTTTTTTTTTTTTCCCCTCCTCCACCCTTTGGCATGCCAGGAGGCTGGTTGGGAGACTTTCCTCCCTGAATTGTCCTCCCACAACCCTGTGAGTAAAGCTGTTAGCTAGCTCCAGCCTCCACCCATACCGGGTGAAGGTGGAAAAATAATCCTGTGAGTATTTCGAGGATGGGAGAAAGCTTTTTGCATTCATTCTCTTAGGCAAGTCTGTTGCCTTCTGTCACCTGCTGCAGTGGGATTCCCCCTGCTATCTGCTGTTTGCGTGGACCCTCTTTTGAAAAGAGAAGACATGCAGTTTTGCTGGTTGTTTTCATGCTTTGAAGGTATTTTTTTGCCTGCAGAGAACACCTCTGAATTGCTGTGATCCTGTAAAGAAAACAAATAAAACCAAGCCTACCCTGCTCCCGTTGGTAGGAGGAATTCAAGCATCCACGTAGGTGGCGAGCGTAGATGTATGGCCCCGCGTATTTGATATTCAGGGCAGGAAGCTGGTGGGGAAAACCCAGCAAAGAATTCCTTGTATCATTAATGCAAATATGCCTATGGTTCAGAAAAACCAAACAAATGAAACACTTGGAGCTGGGAGGGGAGAAAGAAAGCAATTCCCAAACTACGTGCAACCTGCAACAAAAACACAGCTTCTGTTGTTTAAACAGACTTGGGTAGAAAGCGCCAGGAGGAATACCATCTGCAGTGTGGAGGGGAACAAAGGATCTGACTCCAGGTAATGCAAGTCATTAGTGAGCCAGGGAAGGCAACTGTATTGCAGGGCATGCTCCTGCATATTCCTCCTCGTTCTCCCCACGCTGCGTGGGGGCGAGTGGCTATTTTTATTTATTTATGAAGAGCTGGAGGCCAGGAGTCTCCAACCAGCGAGGACTTGCCCCAGCTGTGGCTCCCGCGCCCTTTGGGGAAGGGCTGGGAGGCTGCTCACCACGGCCCTCACTGGAAAACTTTCTTTTGGAGCTGCCAACTTGGAGAATGGTATCATGTCCTCTCGGCGTGTCTGAAGATGGGGCATCTCCACTGCTTCCCAAATGGCATAGTAGTCTCCTGCCCTTATTTTCCTGAGTTTTTACTGCATTCATTGAGGGATGTGGTGATCTGCCCTTAAATGTCAGGGCAGATATTTGCCTCTGGGCAGGTGATGCTTTTATAGAGGCTGGGCAAAGACAGCTTATATGGTTCTCACTGGTACCTGGACGTGATGAACTTTGGTTTACCAGAACTGTATATTGTCTCCCTAATTTCTGGTCTGGTGGCTGGGTTTTTTTGGGGTGTATTTCTCCTCCTCCTTGTCTTTCAGCACAGTGGTATTTCTTTAGATGAGTCACTCGGCAGACAGCCCGTTATTTTCTCCTGCAAGTAGCCTATATAGAACAAACTTTGTACTCTTAAGTACGAAGGGAAGCATTCTTAGGGGAGACGAGCTCAATTTGTTTAACACTGTAATTCACTGTTAGAAATCTCTCTCTTTTGTCACAGACAGAGTCACTGGATGCGTCAGCCTTTGATCTCAGCGGCTGATCTTCTGTGTGTAAGAAATTTCAGTAACACTTTAAATTATGTGTCTAAGATACCCATTACCACCATGTTGCGCTTAGATTTAGGAAGACTGTCTAGTAGTAGATAAATACTAGATGAGGTGCTTTTTAAAATAGTTTGTTTTATTACACCAGTATTTTTCTCCGCGAGATGCTCTTAGGAACTCGGAAACTGCGTTTCCTCTCCTGCCATTTTAAAAAATGCTCCACAAGCATGCGTTTATGGTACTCTGCCTAATTTGATAGATGTTGATAAATGGCGTGGCTTTGGGGCTAAGTATGCTTCGTGGTTGGATTCGGGTTTGCTTCTTGCTCCGCAATTAATTCCTTAGGTGACCTTGAGCGTATTGCTTCATATCTGTCTCACTTTACTCTATTATCTAGAAATGAAGTCCCTCCATTTCAAGAAGAAAGTCTGAATGAAATCTCCATTGGCAGCTGGGAGATCACCGGTGTGCGCAACGGGTTGCAAAACAGGGTTGCGTTTCACCCTCCGGTAGCGTGTTGTGGTCTGTTGTGTTACACTGAGGTTAAATCTAGCCTTTTGCACTCATCTGTCAGGCTCCCGCGCTAAGGAGATTCACCTTGTTGCTTTTACACAGCTTCAGGTCCCTGTGCTTCACTTAACGGGATTGTCTGTCCAGGAGACAGCTTGGGGAAAATTTAAAGATGTGCTTTCTGCCTCCTGTGTTCTCGCTGTTGCCTACCTCGGAAAATCTATGGGAGAAAATCTCACAGGGCACAGCGGGGAGTGCTTAGGAAACACGTACCGAGACTTTTAAATCTCCTCTGGAAGCATCCATGCCAAGTGCCAACCGCATTTTAAAAACAAGCTTTAGGCAGAGAGGCTTGAACTTTTCTTCCGTGCACGCATGAGCTGGAAAAGAGGGTGGACCACCACAATTCTGAAGTAATATAGCTGTTTGAGGCATTAAATGAGTACCCCTAGGGCCGGTTTGGCACAGCACAGCGCTCCAGCTCAGAGCTCTTTGGGGTTTTGCTTTGCAGCTCCCCTCTCCCTAGTGCCCCAGACATAGAGCTTTTGGGTCTGGCTCCTGCCAATGGCTTGAGGGAGCAAGCGGCAGCAGGCAACGCCCGGGAAGAGCTGCTGCTCCTGAAGCCCTTCCTTCTGCAGCCGCATCTCCAGCCATCCCACCCCTCTCTGCGCGGTGGTCGAACCCATCTGATAAACCGCAGAAGGAACTGGTCTCCACGCCTTGACGAACCCAACGGCATGACAAGAGAAAGCCAACGTTTTCCCAGGGCTAAGAGCCTGTAGCTGTTGCTAATAGCATAATTTCCAAGCTGGTGTGTTCTTTTGAAATCCTATGACTGGGATAGGCAGGGTCAAATTTGGAGCTTTTAGCTACTTGACCCTCCCGCTTTTATTTTAAACAGGCTGTGCTTGTGTTTTGTTAGCGGCCAACTGCAAGGCAGAGCGTTCCGCAGCGGCACGCCGGAGCGGGTGCCCGCACCGCTGATACCTCACAAATGGATTTATAGGCTCAGTGACGCGGATTGCTGTTGTTTAACAGGTGGCTAAGTCATCTCTGAATATATTGACTTCAGTGCAATGAAATAAACTTGCAAAAGGGTGGGTGGTTTTGTTAAATATGAACTTGTGCTCTGAGCATATTGTATTTTTTTTTTTTTTTTATCGGAGGAAGGTGGTATGCTTCTGTAGGCAGAGACATATGTAGAAGGGAAAAGAAGATTTTTCCTCAGGTGGGCGTTAAGAGAAAAAGACACATTGATTGTTGGAAGCAGTGAGGTCTGCTTGGCCACCTACCTGCCTGGGGCCTGTGGTTTTCCCCCAGTCTTCTCCTTCTGCATTGAGCTTTCCCCTTTTGCAGCAAGGGCGTAGCAAAGCTTGCTTCCCTTTGAGGTGCTCGGACAGCTTGAGGAGGAGAATAAAAAGAAAAAATGAAGTAGATGCCAGAGTCTTTTTCCTCTGGATCGTTATTTGGTGTGTCTGGAAATGCATTAAGAGGGGAGGCAAACCGGCCTTTAAGACCTGGGAGCTGGTTATGGGGTGTGATGAGCGTACCTGTGGCCAGAATCCCTGTAAGCATGGTTGCTCTTTAAAGTTCATTATGGACTTATTGCTATTCCTTGCAGCTAATGTAGGGGAATAGCTGCTGGAGCTAGTAATATAGCTGAGATAGGGAATGTTGGGTTTTTTTTTTTTAAGTGCAGCCGCTGTACTGTGTCAAGACAGTGCTGCGCAGCACAGGTTAGCAGAGGTCCCTGTGAGGCATTGTAATGAAACACAGAACCTTTCACCCTTAGCCAAAGCTTCTGTAAATTGCAAAAGGGGATTAAAATGGTAGCAAGAGCCCAGGGCCCTGTTCCTCATGGTGCAAGACACACGGTGAGTTTTGCTCGAGCTGAATTGAAAAAAACATGGCTAAGAAAACAAGTGTTATGGGGCAAAGGGGCAAGTCTAATGAAACTAACTGTGACTGCATTCCCCAAATTAAATCCAGAGCAGTCGGTTTGCAGAGAACTCCCTGGCCCTGGTTACTTTTTTATTCTTATTTAATAAAGCAGTCATGCAGTATCGGAAAGAATTGCAGAGATGGAGAATCGTTGGGAGGGGGGAGCGCAGGAGGAGATCAAAATGGGTTTGTCAGCGCAAAAATCACGTCGTGCATGACAGAGACAGGGAGAAGCAGATCGCACGGGGAAAATGAGACTGAGAAACAGCGAAGGTGTCAAAGCAGGTTTGTCGCTGGCGGAGCCAACTGGAAGTGAAAGCGTCACGGAGAACTAGAGGCAGATCGAGACTGTCAGGGAGATTTAATTTGTCTGAGGACTGAAAACACTCACAGCCCTGTTGTGATTGGAGTGGACAGCAGGGAGAGGCGGGTGCCTGTGGATGCTAGAGATGGTGGAGGTACCCGATGAAGTGCCCAGCTTGGGAAGATCGTCTGCCGCACCACCACCGTGTTGCCGATGTCCACGTGCGAATGGTTGTGCTTGAGGGTCGTTTGGTATAGTTCCCAACGAACACCCGATCGAGTCTCAAAAAATAATCTTCTTTTAAACTGAGCAGGAGTTGGGGGGAAAACTGGGGGTGAGGGACTGGTGGCCATCTTCATCTGGACTTTGACTGGGTGGTGAAGGGAGAGCGGTGTGCCCCACCATGGGGTTGCCCTCCTCCCTGCTTCCACTTGCCAGCAAATCCCCTTTTAAAAATCCCCTTTTAATATTCCTCCCAGATCCTTTTCCTATGACAGCCAGGGGATGCTGCTGTGCTTTATTGCCACCATGTTAATGAAAAGGCCATTGTAACTGAGCCTCTTTTTTGTGACTTGAAGATGGATTTCCTCTTAAGGCGAGTAAAACGAGCCATCCTCATCCCCCGTGTAGATAAGAAATGGTGAAAGATGGCTGGGGCTGGAGCATATTTTGCTGGGTGGCTGCCATTCTTCTGCCTGATGACTTGTTTAAAATCCCAAAGACGGCCCCTTGTTGTCAAGCAGTGGTATGGATGGCAAGGGTAGGGCTTTTTGAGAGTCCCTGGCACTAAGGACCTCATTAAAGATGGGGAGGAAGAAACCCTCTCTGCTGTTGGGGATCCAGAAGAAGGTCTCTTCCTGATGCCACAGATGCTGCAACCTGTGCCCATGATTGCATTGTCTCCTCTGGTCCTCACTGCAGGCGGGGCTGCTGCACCTATTCCCAGTGGCACGGCATTAGGTGATTAAACCTTGCAAGATGAGGAGGGCTGCAGGCGGTGGGAGGGCAGACTTCTGCTTCCCAAGGCATTGCCAGGGATGTAAATATTGCAGAGGAGACACGGATGCCAGAGCGTGTCTCAGCATGGTGCTGGGGAGCACTGGGTTGCTGCCATCCACATCTGCTATAAAGCCACAGCTGTGATCACACACACTAATTAAAGCTCTCATGCTTCTTTCCACCCAGACCTAGGTGCTGGGGTGGCTTTCTGACCAGAGTTTTTCCTCTCTGGCTTTTTCCAATATGGTTTTCTTGTTTTCTGGCTCTTCCAACATGTGTCTGAAGTGTCCCAGACCACTGGGCACATAATACTCTGATGGGAATCTTTAGGTAATATTTTGCAGTGGAAGCAAAAAAGAAACAGCTAGTTGCTGTGTGCAACCGCGCGCTCCTTCCCTCTTAATACCATGGAGAGGAGCTTCAAAATGATGCTGAGGCAGCATTTAAGCAAATGAAGGGTCAGTCAAGGAAGACTCCGAATATTATGCGTTTCCCAGGTTTCAGTATAAGGTGGCAAATCTGGGGTCACAATGCAATTGAATACAGGGCAGAGACTTTGGAAGTGGTTGAAGCGGCGTTGAGTCTGACAGAGCTGTGTCTGCCAAGAGCTTGGCCCCTTCCTACTGAATTTGATGCATCTTTTTCATTTTTGCACACTTCTGCTGCAGAAAAGCTGGGTTTAAAAAATAGGGAGGGGAAAAGTTTCCTATCTGCTTTAAATTAAAATAAATCCAGAGCAGAGAAGGCCTTTTGTAAGGTCTGCTGAGTTAATGGATTCATAATGACTTTTAAAGCTTCGCTTGGGTAAGAAATACTGTTCATTTCATAATTGCATATAAATATACTTTCTCATAATCCAGGACAGCATAGCAAAAGGAAATCTACTGGCTTAATTATAAATCTTTTTATTAGCTGGAACCCCACTGGAATAAAAAAAAGCCACATATTGTTTTTATCTAAGAGGAAAAGCATGAGGAAAAGGGAGGGAGGGGGACACACGTCTTGGAAATGAGTTATGAGGAATCAAACAGGAAAGAAAACAATTCTGAGTGCTGAGCAATGCAGCTACCGAGGGCTTGTGTGAGCACTTCTCTCCGTATCGATCTGCGGGCATTCAGCATGCCTACCCTGGGTTCCCTGGGTGTTTGGAGCTAGCACAGAAGATCAATTCAATATCCAGTCGGTGGCTTCTCAAACATGTATTTTTTATCACTTTGACCTACCGTGACCCAAGCCGAAGTAGATTTGTCTCCTTAGCTCCCATCCACCCTGCTGGCACAGGCAGATTTCTCTTTTAAAGCTGGGTCCTGAGGGCTGGACCAGAAAGCTTGGGTGGTGGAGCGTCTGGGACCCTGTGCGGCGTTTTGGGTAGCTGGGGAAGAAAGCGGGTGCCTCCAGCGATGCGCGTCGCTTTGGAAGCGAGGTGCCGCGTCTGCGCTGTGTGTGGGACCAACCGCGAGCAGAGGGGTGCTGGGGATGGCTGGGACCCGTCGCTTGCTCTGGGAAGTAGTGGAGGTGAAGTCCAGTCACTCCAGCGGTTGCCACCAGCGCAGAGCTCCGGCATCAGAAACCATCTCCGCACGCCCGCGTTCCTGCATGTGCCGGTGCTTTGAGGCTGAAGGATTGAGCTGCTGTGCCCACGCAAACAGCCCCATCCATCATGCCCCGTTCCAGGGGAGCGCAGCACCCAAACGTTGCTTTTAAAAACAAAAAGGAAACTAATTAAGCGCTTAAAGGTTGAGCAGCCTATTTGCACCTGATGGAGACGAACGAGGCTCCCTCGGCGCCCGGGAAACCTGGCATTTTTTGCCTGCTCTCCGGCGGCTGCTTGCAATTACAGGCTGGCTGCAAACCCCTGGCAGCGCCAGGTCCCGGCTCGTTGCTGCTTCTGTTTGCAGAGCCGGCGCGGCTGCGCTGGGCCTGGCGTCCACCTGCTTGACGAATGCGGTGGGAGCAGCGCCTGGGCATCTCTGTAAATCCCCCTCGCTGGGCTTCTGCAGCCCTGGCATCCCATTGCTCTCCTCTAGACGGGTTTCCCCTGACCCAGGGCAGCGATGGTGGTGTTTCACAGCACTGAAGTCTTCACTGCCTGCCTGTGGGCTGGTAAGCGTTGGGGTTTGCTCATGCACCTCGTAGACAGGCATTTCTCCAGTTTAAAGGACCATGAGCAAATCCCACCAAGTCTTTGGCTTTTTTTTTTTGGCTGTAGGAAGGCCTGGAGCTTCATGGCTATATGAAAATCCACCCAAGCACCTTCAGCTTGGTGACTGGCTGTATTTCCCTCTAATAGCCCTAAGGTTTTGCTTCCCCCCCCCAGGCACGTCCGATCCCTCCTTGAACCTGCACAAACTTTGCAGCCAGTGTCCCATAAGTTCCTCAGCTCAGTCACGCCTTGGTACGCATTTCTTCTTGTAGCGGCTGTATAAAGCTTGATTTTCACCTTGCAAAACATGAAATTCCCATCCAGAATGGCCAGCTTATGACTCCTGACTATTCTTCCCCCCCCCCGCCACCCCAACTGCATTTGGGGAGAAATGTTTGCGACAACTTTAATCAGCATAACCAAAGGGAAGCACAAGAGCCTCCTGCTAGTCCTCCTCGTCTTGCTCCTCTCCTGAATTTGGGTGCTGGCACCCTCCGAGTTGTGCCTAAAGTGAAATACAACTGGAAAGTGTGAAATCTGAGGGGCTACATGTAATTTCAGCTGAAAGAATACATAAAACTTTCCCGCTGTCCGGATATAACCCAGTTCTTTGGGAAGATTTAAAATATCAGGATGACTGGGCAAATAATTTCCTTGTTTATTTTGCCTTGCATGTTGAAAGATCTGGTGTCAATTTGTTCCCTCTTAGGGGAACCTAGGAATGTCTTATCCAGGCTAAATCATCAAGAGTTTTGGCTAGGTCTTCCCAGTGTCCTATATGTGTTGATGGAGGTGGGAGGGAACGAGAAAGCTACAGCAAAACCAGAGAATTAAAGAAAACTAAAGCAGACTAGGACAGTAATTTGCTTTTAGATTTTTTTTTCATGTTTTGAAAAGGAAATGGGTGGAAAAAATAATCTCTTCTCCCACCCTTCCCTCTAGACCATGGAATTAAATCTATAACTATTAGAGGAACACTTCGACCCAGACATCTTTTTTTCTCTCCGCTCTTTCTCTGTATTCAAAAGCCTCCAAAGTGTCAGCATGTTTCCATGCAGGCGAGATGTGCATAGCATCTAAACAACATAATGTCAGTGTGGTAGAGAAAATTCCCACTGAGGGCCCTGCAGGTCAAAGCAAGCTAATGTATGATGCCCTCCCTTGCACTATTGAGCGTGAGTTGTGCTGATAAGACTCTGTACGCTCTGTCTATTAAATCTTGTCTACTGTATAAGCAAAGCAGGTGCAGAGGTTTGTTTTTTTTTTTTTTCCTGCCTTCCTCCCCCCTTAAATTGTCATCCTCAAGCAGGGGGGACCTGCTTGGCTGTAGGAACTGGTGGTAGCCATCCTACTTGTTTTTATTTTATTTTTATTTTGTTTTCTTTTTTTTCCCTCTGCGTGACACTGGTAACTGGTGTCTGGTCGCTTTATGTGCTGCTGTGACTTAGCTCTAGGGCCTGTCCTCACCGCAGCGCCGAGCTGTTCCTCTCTTCCCCGCTGTCAAGGGTGCGAGGGGAGTGCTGGATCCCCTTCGGCTCCTTGGGAAAGTGGCCACGGTAAGGAGCTGATATTTCACTGCCGTCTGAAGCTTTTGATGGGGAAGATTTTGCAGGAGAGGTCTGCTTGGTTGGGGAGCTGCTGCCCCATACCCCTGCCTTTCCCCATTTTGCAAGGACTGTCCTTTGGCGACAGGGTACCCAGTCGCGGTTTTGCACGCCCCTGCTGCTCAGCACGGGCATTTTGGTGCCGTTTCCCCATCTTCTGAGTCTTTTCTTATCCCGGCCTTGGGGCTACCTGGTCTAGTGATGAATGCGTCCTCTCCTCTGGATTACAACAGGAATTACTTCAGCTCCAGTCCGAGCCCTGTTACAAAAGGCTGGCTCATTAACCATGGTTGCACCAGCTTGCTCAGCAAGGAGGGAGAGAGGTCAAACTGAAAGCCGCTAACGTGGGGCTTTTGTAGGAAACTGTTGGAGCCTCTTAGAAAAGAGGCCCTGGGGACTCATTATCTGCCACCGATGTTGCAGGGAGTGAGTTGGCTGTGGATCTGCTTTTACACATAAACAGGCACACGAGTCCAACGTCGTGGGTCTCAGCGTGCCTGCTGCAGCTCACCAAGACCATGGGGTGCTCTGGGAGCAGAAGGGTGGGTGGCCACAGGGAACTTATAGGGGTTTTTGGGTTAAGAGCAGGAGTAGAGGGATCTCTTTCCCATATTTCCATATGAAGGACCTGCTGTTCCCTGAGCAAAGAGGAGGATGACCGTGCAGGTGAGAGATGTCCACTGCTTGCACTTGTGAGGCTAAGGACGTGTCTTAGTGGAGTGATGGAGGGAGCTTGTGTCTACAACAGAGCCAAAGAAACAGGGGAAGGCAGCTAGATAGCCACCTTTAATCTTTCACATTAACTGAGTCTTTCTGCCTGTGGATTTGGGGAAAGCAGCTGGCTCCTGTAGAGCCGGGATGGCGAATGAAGAACAGGGATCATGGGAGATCTCTGATGCTGAGAGTGGATAACCCTTGTAGGGGAGAGCGTTGGGGTGGGGATGAGCAGTGTGGGGGAAATCGCCGACATCTGCTCTCGTGCTCAGCTTTCCCACTGATCCCTCCTCGAATCTGACAATCCGCTCCCCCTAATCCTTAAATCCCACCGATCTGCTGCAGCCGCCCGCCTTAACGCTTCATCTCTGTGCAATCTGCTTGCCCGAGCTCTGCCGGCTTGTGGGTTGTCTCGCCGCAGTTGGGCGATGGAGGCAACTGCTGTGCATGATACGGCCCAAACGAGACACTGTTGTCAAACACTGATGACTTTTCCCCACCTGGCTGATAGAGGCATAGAGATGAATTAATCAAACAAGCATCAGATGTTGTGCGGAGTAACTCCCGATGGCTGCCTGAAAGGCAGTGGGGTTCAGCTGGTTTTAGGGCAGTGAGTAGTCAGCCTGCAAATCCAGCCTTCTGACTGTGTTTCTATGGTCTTCTTCTGGTAAGCACAAAACATCTTAGTCAAAATACAGGAAAGCTTCTTCCCTGTGGGGCTGGTGGTCCAAATGCTGTGCTGGGGATTGACCTGTGCTCTTCTGCAAGTCTTCACCCAGGTTTATACTGCTTCATCGTTGCCTTCTCACTTATGACATGGTTATTGCTGCTGTGCCTTTTTTAGCGGGCAATGCTGCTTTCTCCTTTGGGAAACGTCGGTCTCTCGAAATCCGAACTTTGTGCGGAGACAAAGAGTTTGCAGGCAGCCTTTGTCCTTCTGCACAGGGGCATGCCGTAGGGATGCTGGAGGCTTGTCTTCATGTCCTGCGTCAGGCTGAGCAGGCAAATAACGCAGATTTCTTGCTTGGTAGAAGAGTACCGTTACCTGGAAGAAAAAGGCATATACCCGTGGTTGCTGCACGGTTGTTTCTATCCCAAGGTTACACACATGTATAACTCCTTGTAAGGGTATACGCGTTTTTGTTTTCAAATGGACGTGTGCCAGTCTTTGAGGTTTGCTTAGGTTCCTTGAGATGGCACTTGGAAGCTGCCGAGCAAATCATAGGCTGATGCAGCAGTGCTCAGTGATGGGCTGATTATATATATTTCCCAGTTCTTCCTCTTAAGGAAATTAGAAGTCCTTTGGGAAGAGGAAAAGTTCAATTAACTGTCTTTCCATGGAAACCTGTTGGCATGAGAAATGTGTTGAGATGCCACCCGTCGTCTCTTTAGCACCTTGTCTGTGATTGAGACCGCATAGCAACTGAACTGGCTATTACAAGATATCTTATCAGCTGTTTTCTTACATTTTTTAACATCAGCTATTATTTATAGCCAGGTTTCTTGGGCGTGATATTTTTTTTTTCCCTCCCTAAGATTTTTCTCCCCCTCTGTCCTCCCCAAATTAGGTAATTTTGCAGTGCTTGACACAAAAAGAAAAAGTGGTTGGAAAACCACTGCGCAGAGAGGCCTTTTTGGAAACACGTCCCTGTGCCAAAGAAAGATGGCTGCGCTGTCTCTGGGAGGGAAACTAATATTTGTTCCCGTTGCTTGTGGACATGTTTATGGCGTTTTACGCTGGCAGGAATTCTGCTCTTGGGGAAGCATGTAGACGTAGCCTGTCTCGTCCCCTATAAAGGTATGGTCTGGCAACAGTGGAAAACTTTGTGTGCTCTGGGAGTTATTTTGATCGTGTCCAGTGCAAGAACCAAAGTGCTCCTGAATTGCATTGGCTTGCCAGATGGAGCAAAGCAGGGTTTGCTCTTCTTGGGACCACATCCTATCCATTTGCTGGCGTTCTCTTGCATATGCAGTATGATTTATTGCTGTGGCAAGAGCTGGGAAAAACATGCCCCAGAGCTGATGGTCATTAACTCAGGACATACTGCACCACAGGTGTCCCGTAGATCCTTGGCTAGCAGGCTGACATCTAGGGATGTGTCGCTAATTACTCTAATTGCTGTTGCCCGGAACTGCCAAGGTCATCTCTCAGTTGTAGTTCCAGGCTTTGCTGTTCAGGCACAGCCCTGCCAGTTTAGTGGGAATGATTTAAATGACACTCAGAGACTGCAGGCAGTTGGATGGGATGGGGAGGGAGAGGAAAAAAAAAATAATCCAAAAAAACCCCAGGTCTATGAGTTGCAGAACAGTGCTACCACAATGCCAAAACTTGGCACTTGCAGAATGATGCTGCTTTGGTCTCCAACAGCTTTCTTGGGAAGGAACAGAGGAGCTAAAGACACTTTAGAGCTGAGATGGACCATGCACATGCTTGCTGTTGGGGTGGCCGTGCCATGTCCCCCAGCCCATGGGTAGCCAGGCAGTCAGAGCCAGAAATAACTCAGAAATAACAAAAGCCCTGGCTGGCTTCCCAGCCTTGGAGCCAAAGGAAAGACGTCCCTGAGGTGGGTGGCAGGAGCTCAGCAACAAAGATCCCGTTAAGTGCCAAGGATGGATGCTTACTCTTGTGACCTTGTACCTCACCGGCTCCAAAAATTGGTCAAGACCGAGACGGCAGCGTCGGAGCCTGGGTTGCGGCATTGGCACTTCCAGACATGCTTTAGTAGGCATGGTGGTGTTGGGTTGATGGTTGGACTGGATGGTCTCAGAGGGCTTTTCCAACCTTAATGGTTCTGTGATTCTATGGTTCAGCTTGCAGACAGGAGAGCGGTGAGCACCCGGCTCTGCCCAGCGCGAGCTTGCTGGCTGGGAGCGCTTGCACGGCACGCTGCCCTGTGCTCGCTCCTTGGAGGTGGCTGAGGAATAGATGACTCTTGTAGTTTTCGAGGGCAGGGAAAAAAAGATCATTGACACCAGAATCTTCCCTGAATTTGGCTGTCTGGTTTAAATAAATCATGTTTACAGGCGTTACCTCGTCTGTACTTCTCCGCTCTGCTTTGGCTGCGCAGCAGCGAGGCTGAAGGTTCTTGCCAAGTCTGGGGACATCTGAGTCAGTCTCGGTTCTGAGGAGTTGTGTGGAGGGGGATTATCTCATCCCCACCAGTATTTCTCATACAGTTGAAAAGGGGAAAAGACGGGAGGTATCTTTTCCTCTCTCCTCCTTGCCAACAAAAATTGAGGCTCCTTCTTGTTCTGTGGTTGCAAAATTAGCTTAAGCCCTTCCTTTTGTTTAGGTAACCTTCTCTTATTTTAAACATATACCCAGCAAGGCGGATTCATTACTTATTAATTTACAAAGTGGTAAATTTCAAAGCTGTCATAATGCTGAAGTCATGTTCACTTTAGTTATTCTGCATAATTAATTACAAAGTAGTAATTTGTACATCATGATATTTTCATTCCAACATGAAAGCGAAAGACTCGGAGCCGTAACAGCCTCGGGCACAAAAAAGGGAAGAAGGAGGCTTGCAAGTGCACCCACACTGAAGGGAATCTCAATTCAGCCTCGCTGGCCGCAGTGTTTTGGAGAAGGCTCTCCCTCCTTCTTTTTGGAGTGACCTCCTTCTCCATCCCTTCTTCCGCGCCTGGAGGTAGCTCTCCGAAAAGGTCAGCATCGTTGTGGGCAGGAGGAGTGAAGGTTCACGCTTCCCAAACCTTCACTTGCACCTTGCTGGCACAGCTGGTTTGCACAACCTTAACCTGGCGCTGATAACGACTTGCTGTGCGTTGCGGGGGGCTTTTCGGTCCTCTCTTCGGGGTGGTGCTGTGCCGAATGGGCTGAACCTGCTCAGGTGGTGTCCCAGCACCTGCAGTAATGAACGCTGCTGCGATGTGAACCTCTGGGAGCTGCTAGAGGCAGTGCTACATGCTGGCAAAGGAGAGCAGGGCGAGTGATGGAGCGGGGTGGGCGTACTGCAGAGCACCGTCATTTTATCCAGGATGCTGAAAAATAAATGTTGATTTGGGTGGGAAGAAATGCCAGTGTCAGAGAAAGCTCCACAGGGGACAAGCTCCATGATTTTATTGATTTGTTCTTTTGATGCTCTTCTTGTTTATAAACAAAAGGAGAAATGGATCGTGTCTGAAACTGCCTAAGACCTGAGCTCTAAGTTGCTGAATGCATGTATAAAAACACGTCTCCAGGGACTGAGCAAGAGCTATTTCCCCTTTGTAGAAAACAGCCCTGAATCTGGGCTTTACAGGCAATACTTCTGTTAGCCCACGCTGAGGGTGCTCTTAGTCTTCCTTTCTCCCGATGTTGCTTTGGAAGGGGGTTGATCACATTTCCAAACTTTTCAGCAGTGAGAATTAAAAACTTTTAGATGACAGCTGAGAACTGGACTCGCCTGACCTACAGAGCTCAGGCTTTGGGTAGAAACTTCAAGAGATCCTAGCAAAACTCCCAGTAAGCTCAAGTGGCATTGATTTCACTCCAGATGTAATGAGCCTTAGCAGCTCTGTCAGTTGTGCATCTTTGATCTCCATTTTACTACTCGTTTCCTTATCTCTCCAAAAATCTCTGACTTTTGGTTCCCTGTCAGTTGATTCCTCTGATTTTTAGGTATTCCTGAGACAAGCGTGCCCATTTCTGAATTGTGCATTTGTATCTCTCCCGCCCCTTGAGAAGACTTCTGTTTTGTTAGTCCCCGATCCAGTTCCCCCTTTGTAGACCTGGATGTTTTCACGCCTCCCCATGTTGATGCTGGTGGATCGGTGAGGTCCCAGAGATGAAGTCACCTCAACAGCTTGGCTGCACAAGGCTCTGAAGCCCCTTCAAGCAACGTTGAAGGGAGGACGTGCAAAGGAGGACTTGTACAATGTGTGTAAAGAAAATTCCTTAAGCCTGGGTGCACACCACTGGCAAAATTAGAACATGCAATTGGAAAAAAACCCAAAAATCCACCATGCACGCTCAAGGGCAGTCTGTGCTTGCATTTAATTGCCTGGCAAGCAGTGATGAATGGATCACCTTGGTCTTGAACCTTCACGTGAGAAGCAGCCTTCAGTCCGGTGTCACCATCCCACCAGCCAGATCTTCAGTGGATGATAGGTCACTTGTGTTTTATTGCAAGTGTCTGCCATGTGCCTGGTGGAAGCCCTCCTTGGCAGAGGAGAACTTCCGAAGGAAAGGGTAAGATCATAAATCTGCCACAGCTGAATCACTCCTTCGTTGCTGGAATCGGCTCCGTCAGGAGTGTCGCCTACCAATCCTATCCTGGAAAAAATATTCCTTCTGACAAGTCTAATTCATTAATTATGGTTGATGATGTCACATGCGATTGCATCAGCAAGTGGCGAAGGGGATGTTAACAGCGAACACTGCAAGGATTTCTCAGTGGCCGTGCGCTTCACGTCCTTCAACATCGTCGGTGCTGACATCCCATTAGCAGCGAGTTGCATTCCTACCGATACGGTAAAGATTTTTGAACCCTCTGGAAACAGGACTGCAATTTTTATGAAGTCTGCCCATGTTTATTTTGTGAGAAAACAAACACAAGATATTGAAAGCAAACAGCTTTCAAAAATTGAGTGGTGTAACGGTAAACTTGTAATTTGGGCATGGTTGTTATATTTACCATTGCAAAGATCAATCTATAGCTTTTGTGAGCTGGTTATTTTGCCCAGTCTGGAGAACTTATTTTAATCACTGGAAGCTAATCTCATTTCCCAGCCTGAAAATGGTCCCAAACATTGAAATTATATGTTAATATACGGAGATTGACAAAAGGAAGCTGGTTGTATCGACTTGGAATTAATGAAGCAATTCAGCGACGAACAATAATGCTGGCAGGAGGTGTTAAGGAGAATTGTTGCAGTTGTTAAATTTTGGCACCGAGAGGTCTCATTGCTCTGACAAGATGGTCAGATCGCAGCAAAATGAAAATTACCTGGGAACTTCGGAGTTGTTTAGCTAGCCTGAGTCATTTCACAAAGAGCACAGGAGGAAACAGGAAAATGCTGGTGGAGGGACTCTTATTTGTCCACAAGTGCTTTACCTACATTGAGGGAAGAGTCCTGTTTGCATTCATATGAAATAGTGGAAAAAAACATGTTCCTGTCTGCATTTACACAACATAGTAGAAATAACACGTTCCTCACTGAGGCTGGGCTGCATACCCTGCTGCAGGCTGTGATGATCAGCCAAATTTTACTTTCACGTTACAGCAAAGACAACTCCCAGGCAGGACGGTCCTGGCAGCTATTCATCGTTTGCGGCTATGGATTTGCACGTCCTGAGATAAGGCGCCTGCAAAGCAAAGGTGCCTGTTTATCAGCTGGTTGCAGGTCAGGTGCGTAACCATGCACAGACAGCAGCAAGGCCCTGCACGATTTCGCAGGGTAGCTGAAAACTTTGCTTTTGCTATGGATTTTCCCTTTTTGTGGGGTGCTCGGTAGCCCAAGTTGGATTTGGGCTTCCTGCGTGCAGTGTTTTCTAGTTTTAGCTTGGCGCAAAGCGGCACGTGTTCTGGCTGCCGGCAGCACGGAAGCGTTTCTCCTTCCCTATGATCGAATTTGTAAACAGCTCTGTGATGCTTGATGGTCAGCAGTGTGAGGGCTTGGAAGTGCCTGATCCAGGCTTTGATTCTTTGACCGGTGATCAAGATCAGCCAAGAGACACAAAGCGTGAAGCTTCATGTCAGTAGAAAAGGAAAACTTGTTAAGAAGTAGAGTTTCTGTTCTTTTGAATAAAATTCTCAAGTAAGACTACAGAAAGATGCCAAGATCTGTTGCTGCTGTTAACATCTCAAGCCTTTGAACTCATACATGCGATACTTGAGAGACCAATTTGAAGAAACTGAATTCAAGGCACAGCAAAAAAGCGTTAGAAGCTGCTTACTGACAGTGATAAACATGTGAAACAGTGAAGTAGTTGCCCAACAGATTTTGAAGTAGCTGCTAGTGAAACCGTTCCTTCAAGGAAGCCCAAGTTGAAAGTTGAAGCATATTTACCAATTATTGACTTGTTGATTGATGGCTTAGTAAAGCGAATGAGATGTGAAAACATCAACACCAGCCTCCTTACAGAAGAGGAAGATTCTGCCCGCCGCTGCGAGAGCAGAGCAGAACCATCAATGGGAGACGCGCTCCTCTCTTTCTCAGTACCACGGCTGGAAAACAAGTCTTGGTTGTGAACGTGCATCTTCGTAAAGCATCTCGGGAGCAGAGGAATTGATGTCCGTGCTCAGGATTTTTGCTCGTCAGTCTTCAACTTCAAATGGGATTTCGTGTTCCCTGGCGTTAAGACGTGCTTCAAGGCTTTTGTTGTCTGGTAGCAAACCGCGTGTGCTGCTTCAACGCACATTTAGATTTGCAGCGTCCAGTTTTAGGTATGCAGAAGACTATCTGTAGTTTTCCTTCTTTTAATTTTCCCCCTCTTCCCTTCACAGGAGGAAGGCCAGGACTTTTTCTGCATTCCGCTGGTAGTTTTTCCTGGAGCACTAAGTGTTAGCAATAGATCTTTTTTGAGGTAAAATGCGGAGCTTTTTGAAATTGCAGCCTTTTCAGTTTTGATAGGGTCCAGGTGTGCATGTGGTGTGTGTCTGTTTTGGTTGGAGATTAAACATAGGTGATTTATTTTCACCAAAGTGAAGTTTCATGTTAATCTGTTTTGAGTATACTGCAAATGAAATGTTTATTTTTTTTAACTCTCCAGGTAACTAAGAAAAGTGGGCAACTGTTTTTTTTCCTTGCAACAAGAAGTAAAAATGCTGAATACTGGTGGCTGAAAATACTTCCGTTTCACAAGCTGAAAATGTTCTCTGAACGTAGCAGAGATTTGCAAAATTATTTCAAGCCCCTTCGTTGCCTTTTTTTATTTGCCAACCCCCCTCAAAAATAATGCACTTTGTGAAAATGTCAGTTTGGGGCAGCACTGCTTTGAATTTCAGGCTGGAGCAAGCTCAAAATCTCCATGTGAAAGTCTCTGTCAGGGTCCCGATGTCCTCCTTTATCACCGTGTTATGCCTGTGGATCTCACAAATGTCTCTGCGTTCCCTGAAAACAAGGTAGCATTATTGCATTTTTAATGATGGAAAATAATTTAATGATGGAAAATAATTTGTCTGAGGTCACGGAGTGAATCTATGACTTGGGTAGGGCTTCAGCTCAGAGCAGCTATGGTCAAGCCTTGGGTTTTAACCATGAGACCATCGTTCTGCCCTAAGAATTAAGCTAATTTGGGATTCAGAGATGTCGTGTGAGTTTAAGGTCTACTGTAAGGTGTGATTTATTTATTTATTTATTTATTTATTTATTTTCTTTTTTCCCTTGATGTAAGGTTTGAGATGGCATTGGAACCTTCAGCTACGGCTTGTTTCCAAGTACTGGTGTGCTTTCTGTGCTGCGGGGTCTGCGGCCAGGAGCAGCATCTCTGCACCTTGACAAATTGACCCTCTGCACTTTGTTCGCTTTGGTATCTGAAAACTCAGCAGGCAGGAGATTCGGATGTCACCAAGATAAAATGCCACATTAAATGCAGATCCATGCCCCTGTAGATGTTCTACAAGGTGTAGATATACTGCCCGCAAGATGGACGGCTTGCATTGTTTTATTACAATAATGAGTATTTCTGGTCCGAACAGGCTATCCATTTAGAGGGTATGACAATGCCCTGTGAAAGGCAAGATGGTAATTAGGTAAAGCTATGTCAGTGCATCGGAGTAAAGAGGGGGAAAATACGCTCTTAAAGCCAGCCCAAATCTTGGGTGCATGAAAACAGCCCCACAGCTCGTTGGTACCAGGCACGGTAGTCCAAAAATTGCTTGCCCCATGTGCCAGTGAAATATGGGGCCTCTGGGATGGATCTGCTCTAACAGATTTCTGGTAACTCACAACCTTTTGCCAAATCAGTGGTAGAGGACCGGGGTCTAGCTGGCTGCCTGGAGTTTAATCCTGTCTCTATTAGTCCCTCAGGTGGGTTCTGCTGTCTCTTAAGTCAGACCCTCTCCGCCTGCAGGGCCGCTGGCATTGGCTTTCTGCCGAGATCTCTGCTGGGATGCCTGCTGCCAAGGCAGGACCGCACGCTCTGGTAGGGCTGCCCAAGTACCAGCGTCTCCAGGGAGCCATCGGGTGGTCTGTGCTTAAACCTGTGGACAGCATTTCCATCTCTAACGGCGCTTAATAGACTTAGCGTGGCTGTGCAGGCGCAAAGCGCTGTGCTTCGCGTTGGATCTGTTGCCGTTCTCCTCGGGCTGGGTGCTAACAGACCTCCGTCTGGGGATGGTTGCGTTGCTCGTCACCAGCAACTGTGGATGTGCATCCGCCTTTGGCTGGGGAGCTCTCGAGGATGGCAAGGCTTCGTTCATGAGGAAAGAGATTGTCTCTCACGTCTACCATCAAGTTTGAAATGGTCTTATCTTTTTTCTTTTTTTTTTTCGTTTCTGTGTTTTGGTTGGGTTTTTTTGTACTAAAAAATAAGTGTCATTGGGGAAAAGGAAAGTCTTGGAAAAATCCAGGGGCTGACAATGAGGATTAGAATGGATACAGGTATGCAACAAGAAGTGATAGAATCCAAGGACAGAGACTGCTAGAAACAGGATGTTTTTATTCAGACAGTGCCTGTTTGAAACTGGTGAAACAAAGAGGGAAGAAACACGTTGTTTATTTTTCTTCTCTACAGAAGTTTGCATGTTTAATAACAGTGAGGCACTGAAACGCTTCAGCCCAAACCCCCAAGCGTTGATGATCTCGGGGCATGTCTGCGTGGTTTTGGAGCTGCACGTCTTTTGCACATCTTGTAATGTAGGCAGAGGGAGTGTTATGTGGCTTCTGGAGTGCAGGCCACTTCCGCAGCAGTCTTTATTTTGGGGTCAAATTTTGTGCTGGCCTCCAAAATCTCCTTTGCTGTCCAATCTGCTTGCTCATAAATCAGTCCTGAGAGATGCTTTGTTCCCCCCGAGGCAGCCCCAGCACAAGATAGCCAGTCTGAGCCATCTTGGTGCCTTTTTTTTTTTTTTTTTCCTCTTTCACTGTGATATTCAGTACCCCATTCTCTGAGCGTTTTCTTGCCTTTATGTTCAAGGACATAGGCACAATATTGGGCAAGTGTCTTAGCTAGCCTAAAGGTAAGAGGTAGTGGAGGGGAGGTAAAGCTGTTCGGAGTCCTGGGGATAAAATAGGGCAGCTTATCAAAATATCTCACTCGCTGGCTAAATAGTTCAGGATTTTGCTGCCTCTTTGACAAAACAAAGTCCAACTCGTCACTGTTTTCATTCTGATGATTCTTTTCTTCTTTTAGGCAAAAAAAGCCAATGCCTTCCTTTAGTAAAAAGCCTGCTTTTCAGTCAAAGCCCAGTTTTCAGCAGAGAACGGTGGGACAATTGATCATCCCTATCGAAAACCTGCCTCTACAGCTTTCTGTCACCAAGGCTCAAATGCATGCGAAGCCGCAGTTGCCCTTCTGTGCTCCCTCAGCCGCTCCAGCGAGATTTTGCGTGCTCCAGGCAGGCACATCAACAGCCAAGCGTAATCCCGTGGGGTTTTTTTTTTTTTTTTTTGCAGCGAAGGATGATAAATGCCCCCGGTGTCCAGCTGCAATAAGTCTGGGTGTTGCTCCGAGTGGTCTTCTGCTGCCAGAAGGGGGAATAGGGTTTGGGCTGGGTAGTGTGAGGAGCTCTTAATATTTGGTCGGATAAGAATCCAACCTTCTCTACTCACTGCTTAATTAGGCTGTCCAGAAGCTGGGATTAAAGTCTTTGCGTTATTGGCTGAAGAAAAATAAAGATGGTTTAACGTGACTTAATCAAGCAACCTTCAACAGCATCTGTTTTACTGCCCCAAATCCTGTGTGTGTTTGGAACCCCTGGCCCTGAAGCATGGCAGTGAGTTAGTACTTAGAGATTTCTCCTGGACATTTATTCTGAGCACTCAAGTAGATGGCCGTGAACCTGACTACTGGGGATGCTTTTTCTGTGTCTGGCTTAATCGGTTTGATAGACTGTCCATCATTTATTTTTATTTATTTGTATTTAGGAGAGAGGAAATTTGTTGCACGGACTCTGTTGGACAGCTGTGTGCGGTGGCAGAAAACAGCATCTGGCTTGGACCTTGCAGGCTTGCAGCAGCCTAAAATAAGCCAAGGGGTGGTTAGTATGCAGGGCTGGCATGGAGCGAAGCAAAAAGGATGAGGTATTTGCCTGTCCCAGCCCAGGCGCCGCTGTGTCTTCAATATGGGCATGCTAAGCAGGAAACTGTGTCTATTTAGCAGGGTTTCCGCAGAAAGCGTTCTGCAGGCAAACACAAAGGCCCAGTGACTTCTCCCCTAAGAGCTGAGGCTTGGAAAACACTCTCCTGGCTTGAGGTTTAGATGAAGTTATACCGTCTCAAGTGAAACCAGGCCTTCTGCTGCAGGCAAACAACCCTCCACTGCAAAGATGCCTGACGGTCGTGCAGTGGGATGGGATCCCGGGGTGGGCACATGATGGATTTATTCTGCTGTTTCCAAACGGCTGCTGGTCACATAGAGGATTTATGGTGAATGCCAAGGGGTTGGGTTTTTTATATATTGGATTTTTTAGAACAAGATATTTATAACTGGTTAAGTTAGAGCGGGGTGAACTGGTGGTTTTCTTTCTCACGGTGATTTGCAGGCTACAGTCAGGGCAAGAGGAGAAAAGCCTCTTCTGTAGCATAGTAATAATAAATAGGAAGCAAGTGTCTAGAGACGTTCAGCACGTTATTGTGCTCCTTAAAATACATATGCTTTGAAGTCTGCCAGGCGTTTTGTTCTACAAAGCATATGGTTTAACAGATAAAATGATTTCTGACCTGGAGACCTGAACTGACAACTTTGGAGACAAATAAAAACCAGGATGGCTCCATCTGTCAGGCCTGTTTCATCTCCATGCTGCTTACTGACATTTATGTGTTTGCATCAGGAAACTGCTTCAGTGCCCCTTTCCCTCCCTTCCCCAGAAGTCAGTCGGCATCCATCCTCATGTGCCTTGGCTTGGTGCGTGTGTCCGACTCCAGGCTTCTGGCCACAACCTCTTCTTTGAAGGGCTTTGCCATCTCTCTGGCTTGCTGCTTTAGTGGTTGCTTGCTGAGGGTTGGTTCATTGGGTTGGTTGCTGGATTCAGTCTGAAGCTTTGAGCAGGATCTCTTCTTGGACTTTCTGGGGGTCAGGAGCTTGCTGCAAGTCAAGGTAGCTCCATTTCTGTCTTGATGCCAGGAAGAAATTCACAGATGTCATTCTAGCAGCATTTTCTTTTGGATAACAAAGCTTTGGGTGCCAGCCCTCGTGCTCTGCTTCCTTTTCAGTTTGTCGTGTGTGTTTTTTAAATCCAAGATCCCCTCTCAGCTTTCTGGCAGTGTTTTGTTTGATAGGACTATCTGACCACATACTCACAGAGTGTATATCCTAGCAATTTCCTGCACGACCTCCTGTCTCATGCAAGAGTTGTATCCCTTGCAGCCATGCTTGCTGGATTAACTATTTATATCACTGTTGAATTCGAAGGATGAATGATGGTTTAGAAAGCCCACCTGGCCTCTTTTTGGAGATGGTAGTCATTCATAAACCTTGGCATGGTCGCTGCTTTCAGGCCTTGACTGCAGTAGGGAGTCATAGTGTCCAAAATTTGGGTAGTGCCCAAAATTGCTTATCTGCCTCCATTCCCTTGGGAGAGAGCAGTTTTCCCTGGGACCAGGCTTCACGCATCCACAGCAGCTTGGGTAGTAAGACAGTGGCTTTACCTCTGGAGAAGGAGACTTGGAAGCTAGGACAGTGAGATTGGAGATGTCCCACGTACAAGTATATGCACATGCACGTGCTTTCTAGGTGGGGATGTAGCTGGCGATGGGTAGCGAGGGGTGGTTGCTGCCAGTTCTGTGAGGCTTTGGGTGATGAACTTTTCCCATGTTGCCTCCTAGAATAAACTTTGATTTCTGCCTCCTCCTCATTATTATTCTCACAATATCCCCAATCTCCCTGTGTACGTTTGGTGGTAGAACAGATGATGGCTTAGAGGGGGATTATTTCTGTTCTTACTAGCAAATATATACCCATGTAGTTATTTAAAGCTGAACCTAAAAAGCCAGTAGTGTCTGAGAACAGAAGCTCTGCTAAGAAGTTTTAAGCGAATGTTATTAGATATGACCTCTTATTTATGAAAGACTTTGCAAACGAAAAGTCTGTTACCCTCTTACTGCCTCAGCGAAAGACCTATTTTCCCAGTCATAATATCCCCGCCAGCAATCAGTCTGATTAGAGTTTAGGATGATGCAGTAAATATACGAAAGCTCAATTTAACCAACAGCACAGAAGCAAATAATAATAAGTTGGGGCCTTTGGCCATAAAAATGCAGACGTTTACCTTGAATGTTGACTTAAACCATTTCAATTTTGTGCCAAATGAGGCTTGAAATGTATCACCCGATGTACAGTGTTCAACCAATAAAAATTGCCTTAAATATTGTACCTTGCTGCTGGCAGCGCGCTACAGAAGTTAAACATCTCTTTCTTTGTTGGGGCTCCCTGGAAGCAATGCAATAACCCATGGGTTTTGTTTGTTTGTGTATTTTGGGTTCTCGGAGCAAACTGTGAATATTTCCTGATGCCGTGGAGGCTTTCTGCCATCACCTGGACTGGATGGTAAAATAAAGCTGTGGTGTCTTTCTGCTCCAACGTATCCAAGCCTGTAATTTTAGGCTGAAGGAGCAGGATGTGACCAAGGAGAAGTACCCATAGATAAAGCAAAGCCGCCAAAATCTTCATCTCTTCGCTTTACTGAGCTTCCTGACTCATTAGCAGGCCTGATTATCCAGTTCCTTGGCTTTAATCTCTAATTAAACACCACCGCAGACAGCGTGTTTGTGCCAAGCTGAACATAAGTGGCCTCTTCTTAATAAATGTGTAACTATGATCTCTGTACTGTTAACCAGAAAAATGTGAGAGTCTGAAGTTCTCGGGGAATGGTAATTGCCAAAGAGGCTTTCTTTCCCCCCGCCCCCCCCCCCCCTTAAATGCACAGTAGCTGATCGTTAGGCTTTCGGTATCTTTTAAATGGTAATTCCTTAAATTAAAAGCATTTTTTGGATAATGGAGGGGAGGCCTCTGTATTTGACCATCGGGCAGCGAGGTGGTAATTAATCTGTCTGGAGAAGAGTCCAGGAGCTGGAGGTGCTCTCTTTTGTTTCCAGCTCTCGGTGTTTCCTCCGCAGGCTTTCTGTGGGGACCAAAGGATGCTCGAGCAGGTGCTAACTCCTGACGGCACTGAAACGTTTGCCTTGCTGGTGGGTTAAAGAGGTTCAGTGCTGTTTGAATTTCCCTTTGGTTTTGGGGTCATGCCTGTGTTCAGGTGGGAAAAGCGAGGGTACGTGTTTAGGGGGGGATAACTACTATATGTTACGTTATTCTGCTGCTTCTCCTAAGCACTGCTGGTGTAGCAGCAAAGAGCTTTGAAATGGGCTCGACACGATCACGCCATCTCTGGAAGGGCAGTAACATCTAAACCTCTCAAACTTGACTGCAAAAGCACAGTTGCTTATACCTCACATCCCGCCCCTGCAACGTGGTACAGGTGTTTTCTTTATTTAACCTCTTCTAGCACGCTGCCTAAAATAAGAACAATTTCCTTACTCAAAAAGCTCTAAGAGGACAAAGGTTTGCAGCTGGTGTGGTGATGCTTATGCGTGATACAGGACTGAACCTGTGCTATGGTTTTGTTTACAGAATCCGGGACGGGCTAGGAAGCTTTCAAACCCATGGTGTAGAGAGGCTGAGGGATGTGGATGAGGATGCATGTGCAGGTCAAGGTTGCATCCATATGAAGCAGTGTTTAGAAAGCTCTATGGTGCGTATAGCTATGCCTGCCTATCCACATGGGCTGTGTCCCTTGTGCTTTTTAGCTCTTGCCTCTTAAATACCTGCTGCCTTTCCCTTTTCGTGATTTGCAAAGTTGGGCTCGGGCAGGGGACAGGAGCAGACTCCCTGAATCCCTCAAGCCAAGGGGCTGGGGTCTGGGTGGAGAAAGGGGGATCGCAACTGCAGAGCAAAGAGATCTTTGGGTGTTTTGTTTGGGTTTTTCCCTCTTTACTGTGAACCTGCTTCTTTAAAGTCATGGGGTACTCTTCTTTCTCCATGCCCCTGGGGAAGTGGTTCAGCTGTGGAGGCTGCAGCAGATGGAGAGGCTGCCCCCGGCGCTGGAGGCATCGCTATAAATTCCCCGTGCCCCTCAGAGGTCGACGCTGCGCGGTGGACATCTCCTTCTGGCGCTCCACAGCGAGGGGAGCGGGCTCTGGGTGCTGACTCCACGGCAAAACGTGGGGCTTGGGCAGGGCGATGCTCAATTTGGCAGCCTAGTTCGCAGATGTGCTCTGTAGAAGGGCCGATACCTGCAGCCTAAGGGGCCCCCTGAGCCCCCCAAATTCAGGTGAGTCTGTGTGAGGTGAGATCACCCTGCCTGTTAGACCACAGCAGGGTATCTCTCAGGCTTTGGGGTTTTATTTTAAAGAAGCAGACCCACGAGCAATCTCAAGCCTCCCCCCAGCATCACCTTTTTTTTTTTTTTTTTTTGGCCCCCCAGAGCAGATGTGAAAATCATGCTTTTGTCAGCTTTCCTCCTGCTCAAAAAAGGGAAGAATTTGAAAAGAATATTAAATCACATTCAGGAAGGGTGCGCAGAAAGGATGGGAGCAAGTTTTCCTTTCGCACATCAGAGCCGCGTGTCCCACATTCTCTTCCTCGAGGGCGGATCCTTTGCCTTGATTTCTCTTCTTTACCTTTTTCTTTTCTTCTGTCAGGACTCCTGGAATAATTAGTTACTAGCAACTGAGTGTGTGTGGTTTTAAAGGCATCTTTCATATCAGCAGCATGGGTTCCCTTTGCCACAGCTCTCTGCAGTGGCTTATCCCCTTGAAGATACGCAATCAATACTTCTCCTGAACCCACTGATATACTTGGCCATCACTTAAATATCATTACAGGAAAGATTTCAACGAGATCACTGCACATTATACTTTAAAGTTTGACTTTAAAAGAATGCCTGGGCTTTGCTATAAGACATTAGTAATGGGTTTCTCTATCTTTGAGCTTAATTTATTCTGAAGAGAAAAAGGCCATTATCTTAAATCTTTTTTTCCCCTTTTCCTCCTCTTACAAAAAAAAAAAAAGAAAGCAGGCCTCTGAAGTCCAGTACTTACGGCAAAATCATTGTTTAATTGCTTACTCTCTTAACCCTTTGGAGGAAGGCGACTTTAGGGAGAGGTGGGAGCCAACTGCATTTTGGTGTCACATCTCCTGTTGCTCCACAAACAATGCCAGGGTTGGTGTATTTTCCAGCCCTTCCTTCTCTCCACTAGCTTTGCCTCCAGGATAAGCAAGGTGTGGGCTCATCCTTGGTGAGAAAACTAGAGACATTTGTGTTACACAGTGTTGTAGCTTTGCTGTGGGTGTGCTACAACTAAGCCAGGAGGATGGATAGCAAAATCCTGGGTTTTCTCAGTGTTAGCCACCAATTATGGGATGGGAACCTCCACTTGAAAGACTTCCTTGTGGCAGACAAATCCTCCTTTGCAGAGTTCTTGTTAGCTGTGCCAAAAATCAGACCAGAGGTGAATCTGTGGATGTGTTTTACATGCAGAGACTATTGGGAACAGCCGTTGGGTTCTGGAGGACTTGATTTCCATCAATTCCACCAGAGCCGAGAGCCTCTGAACCTCCTGTTATTAACGCTCAGCCAAGCTTGAATTTTTTGGTGTGTCCAAAGCCTGCATTGTGCTTGTGCTTCAAAATTGAGCAAAAAGCCTTACCTTGGGCTTAATTCGACCTGAGGTTAGGTCTTGCCTTGGATTAAAGTGTGCAGAACTCATTGGGTTAGGTCAGAAACATAATCCAAGCTCAGCTTCCAGCAGCAGAAGGGGTGGGTTTTTGGTTTTTTTTTGCAAGACTGAGGAGCAAAACCCAGGAAAGCTTTTTTCAATTCAGAGCAAAATGTGGTTCCCCAGAGCGCTGGGATGCAAGCCTCCATTCACATTAGCGTACTTAACTGCAAAATCTATGGGGCGCTGGGGCAAAGAAGAGCAGAGGCTTTGCCCCAGGGCTGTGGGAAGTGCATTAACTCCAGATGTCCTGCATCTTGGGCTGTGCCTTTCCCAGTTCACCTGAATTGGTTTCTGCTCTCTGGAGCCCTTCTGGGTGGAGGCAGGACTCTGTCCCCTAGAGCTATAGCTGCTGGTGCCTGAGTTATCATACGAGCCAAGGATCAATTATACATTGGAGACATGGTAATGATGAGAATTAAATGAGCTTTTGCTGAAGTGCGCCGTGCTTCTGTTCACCTTCAAACAGAAATTGCTCCGAAGAGCACCAACATCTGCACAAATAATCTGTCTTCTGGAAAGTGCATTGATCTCCTGTTTCCGTATGGGACTGCTCTCCTGTTGTCTCTCCTAGGACAATGAGCTCTGCATGCAAGAATGCAGGACGCGATGGTTTTCCAAACGGACCGTGCCTGGTACGTGCATGTTGCCTCTAGCACCGGCTTACAAGGAGCATGGCGGCAGCAGTGTCCTGTGCCCGGGGTGAAAGCGTCCTTCTAGGCTGCCAAGGCTTTGTTCTGTAGTGGTGTGGAACATCTATCTGGATACGTATGNCCAAATAGTTACATAAACAAAGAGCACAAAATGTCTAATCGATGATAAGGCAAACGGGGCCAACTATGTATCAGCTCCAGCCTCCGCTTATGGTTCTCGTGGACTGCACTGGAGAGCCGGGGTTTGCTAGGATCGATGCCGCTGTGCACGAGTGCCGTGGCGAGCTTGCAGTGCCAGTGCCGGGTGGCAGCTCACCGCTGCAGGATGATTTTCCGCCCCCCACACACACTTTTTCCTTATTTCCATGCGCTGTATGCTACTCCATGCTGCCTCCACTTGCCCTTGGTTATTAAAAGGAGTGGCTCATGCGTCATTGGGAAAATCAAATTCTTCCAGCAGAAAGCAGTAGTATTTACACACCTATGCTGCTGTTATCTCTCTCAGGGCAGCGCAACACCGACTGGTATTTTTGGGGATACTGAATGCAACCACAGGGAATAAATCATTCTGGAGCAGCGGTGAGGAGCAGGGTTGCTCCTACAGCCCCTTGATGATGCTGTAATTTTCCCTATCAGGAACAGCAGGGCGGGAGAGATAACTGAATGCTTTGTGTTAGGGTGGGGGGAACAGACAGAAATGGTGGGGTTTTATTTTTTTGGCTGAGTGGCAATGTCATGGAAAGTGTTGTGTTTTTCTCCGTTTTTGCTTGGAAAGCTAAGATGGAGTAAGCAGAGACTACCTTATTTTTAGCCTCTTCAGAGCCATGAAAGGTGTCCCCTCCCCAGCTCCAAATCAATCATAACTCTCTTACTCATCGATTTACAGACAGCACGAAACCACCTGCTCCCTACATCCCCAGGTTATTTTCTTTTCATGAGAAATTCTGTTTTTTTGCATGAGTGTGAGGTAGCAAGAGGCAGAACAGTTGTAACCAGGGGCTGAGCAGAATGACCTGCACCTCCCTTGACCTGCACCTCCCTTGACCTGCACCTCTGGCTTGCAGGGCCCAGCTCTGGTGTTCCCAGCTCCTCACTGCTCACGTCTGGGCTGAGACCAAGCGAACTTGTTTCATGCAGGCCTGTAAAATCATAAGCTTTTGAGTCAATGAGATGGGAGTTGCCGATCCTGGGGGAACCAGCTCTTGCTGTTGGTCTCTAGTCTGGTGTTGATGGTCGAAGTGTTGGGTCTTCCTTGGGGCAGAGTCATGCCAGCTCCTGCTTAATCCTCTTAGCCTGCTTATTTTTGCTGGAGAAATGACGTGTGTGGTGGTTGCACCAGGCTCTTGGGCTTCTCTTCTGTGTGCTAGGCACTTGAATTTTGCCATGGTGCACCGGTTTCCGAGACACAGAAAAGTGAAGAAGCTATTGCTTTTCAGCGAGCCAAAAAGCAAGGGGATTTTTAATTTTGTTTGCTACTGGATGGGATTCATGTTTGCAGAAGTGCTTTGACATTCTAGGCAGATGGACCCGACAGAAGCGCAAAGCGCTGTTGTTCTCCTCCAATGACAAGATGTGAAAGCTGAAGATGCACTTGTAACAAACTTCCCCCAAATCTGAAGTATGCTGCGGGTTTCAAAGCGGATCCACTCGGCACCTCTGCTCTTCAGAAAAGTGGTCCTTCTGAGGCAGTAGATTACAGCAGTCAGCGTGTACGGCTGAATGGGATCTCTCTCCTGCAGTACACCCTTTCATTGTCCCAACCACATTTTGGTATTTGCCATAAGCCGTGCGCTCTTATGAAAAACCATTTGCAAGATAAGTAAAGGAAAATGTAATCCCCGAGTGGAATGAAGGGTGCTTTGAAATGAATGGGGGATAATCCTTTTGTTGTCTGTTACAAATGCACTTTATTTCTGCATTATCTGAGCATGAGAATAGACTGTTCGCTCAGCCAACAAATCCACTGCAGCACCCTCTCCCCAATGCGTCAAACCCAAGTGGCAGGCCGGCAGAGCAGCCTCGAAACTTCCTTAGGTCGGCGGCTTGCAAAAAGGTTTCTTTTGAATTTCAAAATCCCGCTGGCGTGATTATTTTGGGGCTTGCAATGTGCAGAGCCTTGGCTTAAGTCATGCTAAAAGACGCAGGTCGATGTTCACAAAGCGGTCTCGGGGATTTAGCTGTCTACCTGCCCTTAATTTTCTTTCAAGATGGGCAGGGACATCTGCCTAAATTGCTTTTAAAATCACAAAGCCCAATCTCTGCCCCAGGGAGCTTGTAGTCGGGGTAGAAGAGTATCTTCCTTCTGCTTTCAGTGTGTTTTCCTTTCTCTTGTTGGCAAATTTCTCACCGCAAGTTTGAGCCCACTGGCTTAGGCAAGGAGATGCTTCCAGCTTTTGCAGACCGTGGACTTTTTGACCCGTGTGGCCAGCAGCCAGGCGTGATCCATCTGGCCACACCGGCAGAAAGTAAAGCTCAGAGCTTAAAGACTAAACGCTGCATAGTCTTGAACGGTAGCAGCTATTTTCAGCTAACGTTTAAAGTCCTTTAGTTACTGCAGGCATTGATTCTTGGGGCCTGTAAAATGAGTCACAGCATGGCTTCTCCTGGGTTTTTTTAGTGAGTAACCGAAGTTCAGTAGATATGTCACGAGATATATTTGTTCACTCTGATTTTACTGCCTGCCATACCCAGCCTCCAGCCAGCAATTCAAAACTTCCTTACGCTCTCCCTCCCTCCCGGTTTGATGCATAGTGTCCCATCGTGTTCCCATGGTGTGTCGAAGATGGGATGCAGATTTTCTTGAGCAGTTTGGCTTTGCTCGAGGAAAGTCCTTGGAAGCCAGGTCTGTCCTGGCTTGGATGGTGTTGCACAGCCTGCAACCTGGGCAGCATCTTTTCCCAGGTAAATTGCCAGCAGCAATACTTGATGCTCTAAAGCAGGGGGTATAATGAGGTCCCATCAGAGCCCTGCTGTGTGGGGACCATCGTGGTTTCCCCTGATTGACAGGTCCAAGCCTGGAGGTCCCAGCAGTCTTGCAGCCCTTCACATGGATGATATCAGTCTTGGAATAATCCAGTCGCTTTTAGTAAAACAATTATAGCTGGTACAATTTGTCTTTGCGGGCATTGTAATTAGGGGAGAAGAGGAAATTAATTAAAAAGCTAATTATAAAGCCCATGAATGTTGTTTTCGAATCTTTAAATGAATTTACTTTTGCTAAATGCTACCTTTTCTGATTTGTTCAGCTCTGGTGGAGGTGGTAGGTGGGGAAACAGAGGGAAACAAAACATCGGTTCCTGACGCAGCATGATGCTGTGCTGTCTTCCGAGGAGATTATGCCATATATGATCGAAAAGACACAGGAACAGCACTAAGCTGACTGTAAGCCTGTTGTCTTCCAGCTTTTTCCATTATGAAGCACAAAGGAAATTCAAGTTTTCTGCCTCCTGGAGTCTCATGCCATTCTAATCTAAAGCTAATCCCTTCAAACAAGCATACTGTCTGCCCTTGGAGCAGGTTTGTCATGGGGTCTTGCTTTCTTGGGAGCTACGAAGCACTGCAATTAATCTGGGTGTTTAGGTGGCTGCTTCTAGACCACGTTGCGCTCGGCAGCAATTTAAACCAAGTGTCCACTGGTAAATGGTAAAAACTACCCAGGGAAAACATGTGATGTTCCCATGCATAGAAAATGTATTCATTAGCATCAAAGCTATTACGCAGAATACCAGAATGACCTTGCAGTCATTAGAAGCTAGGTATGTTATGACTTAAGTTTAGAGGGACTTGCATTACAATGTAAAATCTAATTAGTGCTACCTCTACTAATTGCTACATATTGCTGAGGTATATAAAAATAAATGCATGATTGATACCAGCTACCATCAATGTTAAGGCTAGCCCCAGTTTTTAAGGAGGAAGATAAATTTACGGCATTAATGAGTAGCAGCAATTTAGGTACCTTCATTGGCACCGTGTTAATGCACCTCTTGTTGTCCTCCTGAATGTAACGAAGGTTTTTGGATGTGGGTTGTGACTGTAGGGTTTGCCGGTGCCCTTCGTGAGGCTGAATCAGACTGCTGGAGTCTGCGGGTAGAGAGAGCTGGTGGGGAAGTATTAGCAGTAACTGGTGGCGGTGGATTTGCCAAAAAGCTGGTCCGAGTGCCTCGCACGAGGCTGCGGCCATGGATTTGGGGTCAGAGCCTTCACCTGTGCTGCCGACTTTAAGTAAAGGGAAACGCCGAGGTTTTTATCCCCAAGTGCCTCCGTGTCCTCTCCCTGGCGCTAAAACTTTTGTTCTTAGGGCTGAAGATCTTGGTATGACGTCTCAATGAATGAACTAAGAATAAGTGATGCGTTGACCAAGGAATAATTTTGGCAGGAGGCTGCACTCCGTGCAGGCGATGGCTGTATTTTCATGTACACAGGTAATCAATTACTCTCTTAATAAAGAGAATTTTGTCCTCGACCTGCCTTGCGGGTGGACAGTGCATGTAAAGTAAAGCAAGCTTGGAGTTAAGCGAACAGACCCAACAGTAAAGGTGTCAGAAAGAGAGTTGGTGCGACCAGGGTAGTGCCTCAATGCACCAGTAGTTTTGGTTCTACCACGGCTACTGAACACTTTTGCTTCTCAGCTCCACAATACTTTTGTTTCCCAGCTGCCTTGGAGGGGTGTTTTAGGGGTTTTTTTGTGTGTGTGTGTTTGGTTGTTTGGTTCGTGGTGTGGGTTTTTTGGATTTGGGGTTTTTTTGTTTGTTTTGTTTTTGCAATAACTGGGTTAGGAAAAAATGAACTGCTGATAATTAAAAAGAAATCTTTGTTCCATGTGGTCTCTAGTCCTAGGAAGTCATCATCAGAGCCAGACAGTGATATTTTGATATTCTAGACTTTTTTTTTTTTTTGTGATATCTGGAGGGAAGTTACAAAGCAGGACAACAGGCCTAGCCATTTTATAATCGCTCTTTCTAATGTGCAGTATCATGGGATGCCTCTTAGATGTCTCCAAGGTGGCTTCTGTGTGCTTCAAACACGTGTGCTGGTAAATGCAGAAACCAGCTACTGAATTAATGAATGTGGCTTCAAAGGACCCTCCCCCCTTTCCCAAGCTGGAGATCTAAAGGCGATCTCGAAGTGGTTGACATGCCTTTGAAAATAAAGCAGCGCAAACAATAAACCTCATTAGATAAAGTCAGCAAAAGCAGCACAGAAATCCAACGTGGAGAACGGACACGGTGGGACTGACGTGGGGCTTCCTAACCAGGTTCAAGGCAGGCAGCAGCACAAAAATGCATTCTGCATGGGAAGTCGGGAGCAGAGCGGAGTGCTTCTGAGTGCTCATCGCCGTCAGGTGGTAGCATTCCCTCTGAGGAACTTTGGATGCAGAAGTCAAGCAGAAGGAGTCTGGGTATGATGCCAGCGAGTCTTCTGTTGCAGGCTGACTCCAGCAGTGCGTGGGCAGCTCTGCCAGTGGAGGGGTTTGGATGGGTTTCTTGTCTCCTCTCTACTGAGAAGAGTTGGGCAATGCAAGGTGGAGCTGCTTACCTGCTCCTTCTTCCCATTGTTGGTGTTGTGGAGGGTTTTTTTTTTTTTTGAAGCAGGATGAAATCGGTGCCTTGACAGGCTGCGGTCTCATTTATACCTGCATGTCTGCTCAAGTCTGGTCCACCTCGAACGTGAAGAGCGCTCAGCTCCTCCATATCCAAAGAGGACCCACCTTCCTGTTGGGCACGGGGCCAGGCTGGCCGCCCCAATGCTTTGCCCATTCTGAAATGAGGATTAATGAGTTCTTCCATCTGATACTTGTTTGAGATTTGCCATTTGGGTTCATTTTAAGCTAATTTTATTCTCCATGTCGCTGGCAATTTATGCAGCAAATGCAATTATTGGAGATGAACGCCTGCCACAGCTGAAGGCTAGAAGTGCCACTTCCTCGGATGTGCGAGGAGCGGAGAGCTGGGGAATTGGGGCGGGGGGTGGAGGGAGAAAGAATATTAGAAAAATAATCTTTCTCCACAATACTCTCAGAGCTGATACGCACACCTTCATAAAAAAGTAATTTAATTTTCCCAGTGCAGCACGAAAAGGAGATCTAATTATCCACTTCTAAATTGCTTTCTTAATTTTTCAAAACATGGCTTTTTGTTTATGTCTTTCCCTGAGCCCTGCTTAGAGGCTGCCGCGGAGCTCACCTCCATATGGAGGTCAGCGATAAAGCCACCTGCAAACGTACTTTCTCATGATGGCAGGTGTCGGAGCTCCTAATGCACCACGTGGGCCTTTTGCCCGCGGCAATGGGGCTTCTTTGCAGAAGATGTCCATGCGATGGTGCAAAAGGCAGGGCCACGGTGGTAGTTTGGGAAGCAAAGCCAGCGCTTGGCCGGGGATGTGCATCAAACTCGCATCGATTCTTTTTCTCGAGGTTTGCGGGAGTTTTGCTGCCTCAAAGCTCTGCGCTTTTGCTGCTTTCCGCGTTTCTGGGTCTCGCTCGGAGGCGTTTATGTGTCCTCGTGGTCTGTTGTGCATCAGTATCAAAGACCGTAATCCTCTGTAATGAAATTTCTGGCATCTCCTAGAGATTCCCGCAGGCGCTGCCTTTTAGGCTGTTTATTTACCTTGTACCTGGACAGTACTTTCTGCCAAGTCCCCAAAGGCCCGTGCTTCTGCAGGAAGCTCCTGTAAAAATCATCAGCCGGTGTTAGAGCAGGGAGAAGTGTTTGAAAAAATCAAGTCCCCTTGGTTTTGATCATGCTGTGTAGTGCCCTTCTCCATGCTTCATGTGTTCTTCACATGGATTTCCCTAAAGTTCAGCTAACAGGCTTGCCTTCTGAATTTAAAATGATGTACACAAACATCTTCTCTAATATTTATAGGATAAATGCTAAGCTGTGCTTTAGTGATTATCATGAGTTTCTAAAAAACAGGTTTCAGATGTTGGAGATGACATGACACCTTCAATTATTTACTGGTAACTGTCTTCAAACTGCCGGCTACAATTTGTCAGTGTTAAGGTGTTCAGAGGCTCACAAAACAGTTCAGAGGTATGTTGGCCAGCTTTTGAACTTTTTTGCATTGTATCCTGCCATTAAACACTCCCTCTGCGTGCTCCCCTCCATCGTTGGGACCGGGCAAAAGGTATTGCACAGAAAGCCACAGGGATGGGGGGTTTTTTATTCCCTGATCCTATTCCCTGATTTATTCCCTGTCTCCCTGATGCTGGTGGGGTTTTAATTTTTTTTTTTTACCCCAATTTTTTTTTGTTTGTTTGTTTTTTACCAAATTTTCATGGCAGCAAGCCAGAGCTTTCTAAGTTAGCTCACGTCTTACCGGTTTGGATGTGGCTGGTTGCGACAGGGAATGCACGGCTACGGGGTCAGAATGGTCCCCGCCATCTCCAGCCAGATGCACACGGGTCAAGGACTACGTGGGACCGAGCTGTTAGCTGCTCGTGAAGCTCGCCTGCAGAGCCTGCCTGTTCAATAATGCTCTAATTAACTACTGCAAACTTCAGAGGACCCGGCTAACTATAATTGAGAGATCAACAGAGGCTGCGATGGAGTTAGATGTGCATACTAATTACTGAATTATCTAGCACCTGCTTTTGAGAGCAGTGCCAAAATATAAATACATTCTGCATTGTAAGGCCCTTGTTATAAGAAATGCAAGATCTTGTGCGAGCGAGAGATGAAGTGCCTTGTCAGACGGATCTTAGATCCCTTTTAGTGTCTGCAGCTTCCTAGAGGCGGCTGCAAGACCTCATTTGACAAATCTCTATCCTTTATTTTTAGTCAGGGTATTGAGGCTGTCATGTTGCAGGCTCAACCTGCAAGGAGCCAATTAAGCAATATTCCAAACATTAAATCAGATGCTCCCAAGGTGGCGGTGAAGATGATGATGATGACGTACTTCGCAAGGCGCCGGTGAATTCTTTCGGCACTGCGGGTTTCATGTCAGTGTCCAAATGACACTCAATTCGCTGCCAGCTCCCAAAGCCTCTTGGAGGAGGGGGAAGAAAGAAAGAAAAAAAACCCAAACCAAACCCCAACCTAGGATTCATTTTTCAGCTGCTAAAGTGACAAACACAAAGGTTAAACATCCCAGACGTTAGTGCAGTGGTCTACTGAAGGTCTGTTGCCAATCATTCTTGGCACGGGGAGGAGAAACAAGTAAGGGGAGAGAAAAAGCTGCTGCTTGCTTTTTTTTTTTTTTTTATCTTCTTATTCCATTCCGTGCTCTTTTTTTTTTTTTTCTTAATACTGATCTGAGGTGCGATTTCCACATCATCAGCTCAATCAGCCATCACCATCAGCCTTCTAAAGGCAATAATTTTCTGCTAAGCAATTTTGTCACTGTGCTGGAAGGAAAATGAAACCAGCGTTTTCAGTTCTTTGTCCAACCTGAAATCAGCATGTGGCACAGTTCACCCATCTCCCCCTCAACAAGTGGTTATTCACTTTTTTTCCCCTCTGCCGAGGATTAAGCTACTTACCATGGAAAATACTTGAGCTTTGCTATTTTCTTCTTTTTTTTTCTTCCTTTTTTTTTTTTTTTCTTTGAGTATCATATTTGCTCAAGTGTCATAAGTCTTGTTGGCTGTTGTGATGGTTTCAAGGAGTATTGTTTAGGTTTGTCACAGAGCTGGTTGCATACTTTGCTGTTGACAACTAACTGTTCCATCCCTCCTGAAAGGCAGGAGCTCTTGTGAAGCCTCCTGCTCTTGAAACGATGCTTTTTGTCATCGTTGTTGTGATGCACAAAGCCTTGAAATCCAAAACTCTTGAACGTGTTTGAGCCAAAGCCAGGTAGGTGAGTGGGTTGGTGGGAGGAATTTTTTTGTTTTTTTTCATGCACGGCTGTGTGTTTGCAGGGCAAATAACCTCTTCTTTGGAGTTTCATCCTAAACAAGATGGTGTTGGCCTCTTGGAAAGACAGAGATGGCTTGCCCGTTGCTGCCTTGTCCCAACGACTCTCTCCTCTTCCTTCTGATTAAAGGGCCTCGTGTGGATCCACGCGAGGCGTCTCCGGTATTTAGGAGAAGGGAGTTGTTAGAAATTCCTCTCTCACTCCTCATATCAGAGGCAAACCTGGGATTATTGACTGCTTGTGATGCTAAACTTCCCATACGCTGGCCTCAGCCTACTGCTTACTTTGAAAATCTTTTTGTAACCGCAGTTGCCAAGCAACTGTCAGCTGTATTTCTAAGATGCTTACTGCCTTCAAGATGTTGGGACCCAAATGCTGCCGTTACGCTCGCCCAGATTACAGTTTTCCCCAGGCAGCGGGCTTTGTGAAGGCCAGGTAGCATTCTTCCAATTTCGCCCATGTCTCCGCTCGCTTTATTAACGTGCTTTCATGAAGCTCTCTGTCCGCTCACCCCACTGATTATCTTGCTGGTTAGGCTCCAAGGGGGTGCCTGGCTCTCCCCACATGTTGTGCTTTGGCACCTGGCGTGGTATTGAGTGTGTAAACTGGAAATCCAGGTGTTGCCCCTTCTAACCAGTAAAAGCATTCCAGTTGTGTTGTATTTTTTTTTCTTCTTATAGAAAAAAAAAGCCAACAACAACTTGCCTTTTTGGTAGGGAGTAAAGATCAGAATTTAAAAAGAAAAAAAGAAGAGCTGGGTGTATTGTGTCTTGGAAGTAGTGCCTGCAGCGCCTCGTGGACGGTGTAGCTGGAAGCGCCGTTGTTTTTTGGCGTGCTGTAGGCTCTTCGGCCAGGCTCCGGTCCTCGCACAGGAAAGCGGGTGCTCCGGGTTGGTTTTGCAGCAGCAGAAGCCTGGGAGCATCGCTCATGGTCTGCACAGAATGAGAGGACCAAAGGGAAATTAGAAGCCCATCAAACTTTGCCTACAGAAGTGCTTATTAACAGCCTCCTTCTGTACATGGATATGCATGGTTTATTTCATTTTAGTGCCAGCCTATTCCATTTGGGTTAATAAAAGAAATATCCGTTCTATTAGGTGCATTACAGTGACAAAGCACCAAGGGAGAGGGAAGCTGCGTGCTTGTCAGCCGCCTGAGTATCGGGCTGTCAGTTGTGCCATCAAGCCTTCCCGCTTATTTGCAATTTTATTTTCAGATGTGATTGACATCTGGAGGCTCTGACATTCTCGGCACAAACATACAGCCTGTTATTATGCTTGCATTAACATTTTGATAAACACACAGTGCAGCATTGAAAAAGTAATTACATGTCATCACATCTCTGCCTCATCAAAGAAAACTTTGCTGTGTAATTGCTCCAAGATTTACCCAGGTACAATGTGCTGCTTCCAGTAAAGGCTCCGTTCTATTGAAGAGTTTACATTTACCTTTTGAGATGCACAATATCTTTCCCCATGGGGCTTTCTTGGGCTAAAATAAACTTGGCGATATAATTTAGTTTTCCATAAATATGCTTGGATATTAGAGTGCGGTACTCTTGCCATAATAGTTATTTAAAGCCTGATGTAAATATGCTGTGTATTATATGGGCTAAGCTATCAAGGTAAGTTTTTGACGACTGGGAGAAATAGTGCATTGTTACATTGGTTTCTGCATTAGCAGAAGGGCCTTTTTGCACTTATATCGGTACTTCTCACAATGGCATCTAATTTTACAATAAAGTGAGCCTAGCTGAAGCGCCTCGCTGTAGATTCTAAAATATTGGCTATTTCCTCACTTGCAAAGGACTTTTCTGATGTGTCTCTGAAAAAGAGGTATTATATGGAAGAATACACATAATTCCAAGGGGCTTCCCTCCCCCCCTGCTTTCCTTCAGAGCCAAGTAAGGAAGAGAAAACCTCATTGATGTTCGGTCAATAAATCTTGCAAGAGAGGCACTGAAGCACCTGAATGAAAGGTAGAAGGAAGATAAAAAAAAAAAAAAACAGAATTGTATGACGATAAAACAGGTGAAAGTGGTCAATCGGACAATTGCTAGCCACGGAGCGTTCTCAGGTTATTTTATTTCAGATGCTACACGCTGGCCAAGTCAGATCGCTCCTGGCTGGTAGCCTGGGTAATAATACAAGCCTGTTTCTACGGCTGGCTGATGGGATTTTATTTCCTTTGCTCAAATAGTGCTCATCTGGACTCCAGAATTACAACTCTTAAGTTGTGTCCCCGGTTCTGGTGGGGTAACGTACTTAACCCTGCTATTTCCTAGCAGCAGGTAGTGTGTTGAATATTTTGTGCATTTTAATTCTTCTATTGCAAGCTTTCTTTGTTGTCTGGCTTGCTGGAGGAGTTGAGGGGGGCTCGTGCATCGCAAAGTGGTTCGTCTAATGCCTCTTCTGGAGAGGAGAGCAATTCTCAGGGCTGTTCCTGAGAGGGGCTTTGTGAACAAATCCTTTGAGATGCCTTTTCTCTCTTACAGTAGCAGTAAGGAAAATGAGTGAGGAATGGCCGTAACAGTCATTTCTTCCCATCTGCTGGCCTCTGCCTTTCATCAGGGCTTCTGTTTCCAAAGGAAAACGTCCCCCTTCCTTCTGCAGGAGCGAATTTCCTCCGCTTTCTTCTGGAGATGTAAGGGGAATGATGTCTAAAGCTTTTCCTCCTTGGCCAGCCTGCCTCCAAGGGGGTCTGAGCCCATCACTGCCATGTAGGATGGGAACAGTGCCAACCTTACATCTGCTGCCGCCTGAGCACATTGCTTTTCCCAAAAAAACAATTCCCTTTTTTCCCCTGGCCTGGTGCCCACTCTAACAGAGGTGCCTGACCATACTGAAGCAAGCCAGCCCTTCCTGGGGTTGGGATCCCCAAAAACCGTGCTCCCTGAGAAGAGCCTTTCTCCAGGAGATGCCAGCAAGTGGTGGATGACAAGAGGCGCGTGGGGTCCTGCTCGTTGCATGCTCCAGGCAACAGTGCTGCCAGGCATGATGGCCGGGGGGGATCAGCATCACTGACCTTGTTGGGAGGATGACTGTGGCAATAAGAAGCATTAAAGACGGACAGAATGGCGCGCGTTTCCAAGTGTGTTTAATGGTTTGATAATGCGATGTTAGTGTCTATTAATCCTCTAAGGAGATTGGTATTAGCTCAGCTTTAGCACTAGACTGAATAAATACGCTAACAGGATGCACCCAGGCTTGCGCCTGGAACATCTGTGTCCAACATCTGTATTATTATGATTATAGGCTTGTGGCCTATATACAGTATCTATGAAATTAGATCTGGTATTATACCTTTAGAGTGGCTGGGATAGGTTAATTCCCTCGACTTGCTGTCAATGATGGTTGGAAAGGCTTGGAGGAGCGATGCCGGGTGATGCTCAGGGACCCCGTATTGCCATGGGGAGGTGTGGGGCAGCACTGGTCCTGTGGGTCTTGCGGTGGCTGGGGGAGAGAGCAGGACATGACCCGCATCCGTCGAAGGTCAAAAACTGTCTGGGCAAGCGAAGTTAAGTGATTATGGCACAGAGTGGTCTCTCTGGCTTTGTGTTTAACCTTCTGCTTTGTTGCTTTTTGTGGGGAACGGCTCCCTGGATTTTAATCTTTTCCATCCTGATGGATTGCTGTGAGCAAAGAGCCAAGCTGCTTTGTCCAGAAGCTTCAAAGCATCATCCCCCTAACGTGCAGCTTCGTATCCATCAGGAGCTGAGGGATTCGGGTGACATCAGACCCTGGCTGTGGTCTTCCAGGGGGCTTTGAGCACGAAGGCGCCCACACCGAAGGGCAAAGTCCCATGCGCCGTTGTGGTTTATTGTGTTACTTATCTCAAGGAGCATTTGCAAGCGGCTCGTGATTCCTATTCATCTTTTCAGCCCTTACCCGTTTACTGGCAGGACGTTTACATTTAAATGTGTGTTTCTGCAGAAGCTTTACAGGAAAGCAACATTGGACCGAAGGAAAAAAAAAGTTTAAAACTGCATTTTTCATGCTCTTTCATACTCTATTGATTTTGTTTTTCTCATTTTTTTCTTATCAAGAGAAGGCTTTCTAATACATTTTTCAGAAATAAAGGAGTCAGCAGTTCTACCCTCCTAAAGCAATAGTTATTCACCTCGATTATAAACAGAATTTGCGAGGGAAGGGCTATTTATATAAATTTCCTTTTTCAATAAAATGAACGTTGTGAAAAAGCAGGCAGCTCGCAGAGCATGGCTCCCAAGCGGAGAGTTGGGTCGCTGAGTTTCTCCCTCGCCTGGATTGCTGGTGATGGGTAACGCGCTTCGCTTCGCCCGCACGTGAGGGCTGGTGAGAAGGGAGATGCTTCCCTCTTCCCCGTGCGAGCACCTTGTAGGCAAAAATCTTTTTTTTTTTTTCTTTTTCTTTCCTTGTCACAAGGCAAGACTTTTTCGTAAGCGCTGGATTGCTGTGGTTTGACATCGCTGACATCCAAAATTCCAGTTCTCAGTTTGAAATGGCTGTTTTCAAATGCTGTTTGTGTTGGTCTTTCTGAATAAAGGGGGGGGGGGGGGGAAAAA
>VZTL01033105.1:337030-355144 GCA_013400535.1 Scopus umbretta
TTTTTTTTTTTTTTTTTTTAGCATTAACCCTCATAGAAAGTGCTGTCGGAATGAGCATTCAGTAGAAAAGACCCTTGGATGCAAAGAGTATTTTTAGTCTGTTGATAAAGCACTGACTTCTAGAGCGTCATCATTATCTGATGAAAAGGGGGAGGAAAAAAAAAATGCCACCTCGGATAGCTGTAAGGCTGAGAAAATCAGTGGAAGAATGAAGCTTGGCATGGTGGGCACAGCAGAGGTGGAGCTGGACCAGTCCTGGTGGCCACGGGGTAGGAATTCCTTTTGGAGATACTCATGGATTTTGGAGAAACTCACCAGGAGAGCAGCTGACCGCGGGCTGCGTTTGCAGGTCTGCCTAGAGAGGGCAGAGGATAACCCCAGTCAGGGTTAGATGGGCTGGAAACCAGCAAGCTTGGAGGGCCTCAAGCATGGTCCTGCCACCTCCTCATGCCAGGGCTGCTGTCTCTCTGCTCTTGTTACTCATGATTTCAGAGGTAGGCACAAATAAGGGGAAAATATATTGCTGTCACACGTCCTGTTTGCTTTGTCCCCAGTGCTGACTGGCTTTCTGGGGCTCCTCCTGCAACGCCAGGAGGTATACTGCCTTCCCAAACCCCACGGAGAGGAGAAATGCAGTGCTGCTGCTCCCACGGAAAGGTTTTGTGAGGATTTCAGTGGCACACAGACCTGTATTGAAGCGCTGGGCAGTGGGAAGGGGAGCATCCCTGTTGCTCCTGCTGTGCAGATGGATATGGAAACTTTCCCTGTGTTAAAGGAAGGACCCAGGCTTTTGAAATGCGAAAGGGCTTGCCTACGTATGGCTTGCACGATGCAGGTGAGAAATCATCCCGTGACCAGCTGGAGGAGAGGGATCCAGGGATCTCCGCACCCCGAGCTGGGCTCAGCACGCTTTTCTCTCCCTCCATTCCTGAATTTCCTAGATAAGAGCTGTTTGCGCAGAGGAGGAAGGCATGCACAAATACACACGGCCGGACGCGGGCATGCCTCCTCGAACACGCATCTCCAAGACGGTCTCTGCTAACCTGTGGCTGCCAAAGTGAGATAACTCGGTGATACCGGCAAGGGATTTGCTGGCGAGCTAACAGATGGAAGGAGCCCTCTCCCCATCTGACATGAGGACGGATTTAATCAGGTCACATTTTCCTTTTCCACCTGGCATAGACGCTGGGAAATGTATCTTGATTTGCGTCCTTCCAGCTCTCCCCGTAGACTCTTGACATCTTTGGGGTTTTTTGCGACTTAACCGCAGCAACTGCGACCAAGCGCTTTGCCACCTGTCGCAGGGACGAGCCTAGTCCCTCCCTGGCTGTTGCAAACTGCTTTGCGTTTCGGGCTCTGCCGGACGGTGGGGAGCAAGGGGAGGCGAGATGGGGGTAAAACGGGATGGCAAAGAGCGCTGGTCTAGTGCTGGGGCTGCTGGCTTTTTGATGTTGGGTGCCTGGATCGTTTCCACGCTCCCTGCCTTTCTTCCCAGCTCTAGAGAAACATTGAGGCTCAACTTTGTTCTAGATATTGGGAAAAATGAGGCTGTTCCATGCTTGCAAGCGTTGCTGTTGCTTGCGAGTCTCTTAATATTTAAAGTCTTGCGTTCTTGAAACCCACCTCTTGGAATTGGTTACTGAGTGTAAATCTGTTTTCAGTAAGAGAACAGAAGCAAAAAAAAACCAAACCCCACACTAAACCCAGGTACCCTCAAGCACTCTATTAAAGCTTAAAAAGATTTTTTTTTTCCTTTCCTTTGTGATGGGAAAATGAAGGAAAGCCCCAGCAAAGGAGTTTTGTCGCATGAGAAGAAAGAGGCTCTGGCAAAGCTGTTGGCTACTTTCTTGACTAGATCTCACCAAGGGTCTGTGAGGAGGGAAGTCTTTATGGTATGGATGGAGAAACTGAGGCACAAAAGCAAGTTGCTCAAGGAGGAGAGAAGCCAAGTGGTGTACATGGTAGCCTTTGCCCACAGTATTGTCCTGTTAGAAGGTAGATCAGACTAGTTCGTGTTGCCTGTATCGAATAAAATGCTAAAAAAAGAATTAAAATCAACATGAAAAGTGAGAGGGGGAGGAAAAGTCCCTCCCTGACTGTGATAGCTGAGCTGTTTGTGCATCTCAGCAGAGCTGTCAGAGTTAAATCCCCAACGCAACCATTGGAGGCAAGGAAATTGAGAAGTGAAAAGTATTTTATTAGTATTCTGGTATTGATTTCTTAATGGTTTTTCTTCCTGGAAACCAGGAAAATATTTGCTCTGCTTGTAAGTTGCTTGGGGCAGCAGGGGTCTGGCGTGCAATCCCATGAAGAGTGTCCGACTCCGAGCCTGAGCCCCAACCTGCCACTGGAAAGGAGGTGCCCAAAGAAGAAAGCACAGAAACTTTTGCAAGGCTGGAATCGGTTTCCATCCTCTGTATGCTCTTTCTCTCTTGCACATTTCTATTATTTACACTTTCAGTGCAGCAAGAGAAGGGGGGGGAAAGAAATAAAAAAAGAAAATCACTTTCCACCTGCGAATGATTACATAAAACACCTCACTGCTGTAATGCGAGGTGAGGAATCTTGGGATAATAAGAAAAACCTGTAAGGAGGCTCATCAGTTTGCTTTGCTTACCCACAGTCAGTGGGAAAGTGATGCATTAGATGTCGGTCTGTTCGGCCTTGGTTGATACACCGCGCAACTGAGTTGCCTGCCAAGCTAAATACCTTGTTTGGTCTGCTCTTGACTTCTTATTCTTCCCTCTCTCCACCTAATTTTTTTTTTTTTTTGGGGGGGGGACACACAACTGCATTATATGAATATCCTTGGCTTAATTTGCATTGCATTAGAGTAAAACATTTTAAATTTCTTCACAGCAGAAGTAAATCTGACAGGCTTTATGAAGCCATTATACCTGCAGGTATTTTATACTTTTAAAATACATTCTTGTCAAGCTATCTTAATTATATTATTATATGTACTTTTGAACTCAGATCCACTCTCGGGTGATATATTACGCTTCTGACAGTGCAGTCCTAAAAAGCTACAATTTATATCAAAGCTCCGTGGCTGAACAAAGATGTATCTATTATGGATTCAGGGGAATTTATTAATTTACTATTTTGGAACACTTACTCATTGACAAAGCTTGCCGGCTTTAAATTGCTAGCGGGCGATTATTATGTGCAACATTTACGCGGCTTTTGGGGCTGTCGGGATTGCAATTGCGAATACCGGAGAGCAGCTGTAGGCAGCGAGCGCTGGAGACTTTGCTTGGCTTTTACTGAAGGTCAAAGTTTACAGCGTTATCTCATTCCTGCGCGCGTGTTCACGTTACGATCCACTTAGGGTCATTGCTAGAGCTCTTAAGAGGACCTGCTCTAGCAAAAATGTCTTCAGTGAGTATTTAAGCAAAGCTCTTTGGAGCTCGAAATCGATGGGAGTTAAGAACATGCAAGTTAAGTGCTTTGCTGAATCACAGAGCTTGTTTGCAAGAGTGATTTTGCTCCCAGAAGTCTGTCCCATCGGCCCAAGTTGTTTGTTTGGGTGCCCTAAAGGTTGGGCATCAAGGAGGGGACATGGAGCTGCCCATGGAGCTGGTCATCCCCATGACCATGGGCAAAGCCAGGCCTGGGTATTATCACCCAAAAAAGACGTTGGTAGTAAATAATTATCACTTAATGATCTCTTTGTGGAGGAGGTAGCACGTTGCTCTGGACTTCATGACTGATCTTGCTGCAAAGGGAAGCCATGTGCTCACCTTAAATACCCTTAGCTAGCAAAACAGCCCACAGACATGGAAGGGCTTCGTTTCTTGCTGATGTCTGCAAAGCACTGGGCTGGTGACCTGGAGAGGTGAAGGTCCTCTCCATCCTTCCTCTTCAAACTCTTCATCGACTCCATGCTGAAGCCAAGGTTTAGCGCTGGCAGCAGGAGCATCTCTTTGGGCTTCCTCAGTCTTTTCTCTTCCTATTTAACAGCGAGAGGTGTACAGATTAGCAACAGTTCATACGCTCATTAAATTGCCGTCAACTTTTCTGGCTGATCGGCTCCGATAGATGGGAGGTCATTAGCTAAACTGGCAGCAAGGTGAGGGAAACATCTGCCTCCCTTGTCCGTGTTGGCACGTGAGGGTCTCTGCAGCTCCAGAAGGGCTGGTGATGGAGATGCAGTGAGCCTGGAGTGGTTTTTTTTCAGTGAACCTCCTCCTGCGACTGTTTTCTTCCCGCTTCTCTTTGGATTAAGAAGGTGAAGAGAATTGGAGGAGCAGCGTTACACTTTCTATTCTGAGCTAGCAATCACCAAAATCCATTCAGAAAGTTTAATTGCTGCAAGTAAAATTTGTAAATACCGACGCGGCATAAAGCACAGTTGAGCAGGCAATTTTCTTCTCTGCCTTCTGAGAATTCAAATTATTTTTTTTTTTTTATGTTTCCTATTGTTGTTTTAAAGGTTTGGAATAGCACTGCTTTTTTTTTTTCTTTTTTCCTCTCCCTCCTTCAAACTCTGTGTTTCCCTCCAAAAACATGTTCCAGCCAGGCTCATTGAAACCATCTTGGTATTGTCAGAAAAATCAGTTTGACTGCTTCATCTTGTAAAACTTTCAAAGCTAAAAATTAACTGACATTTCCAAGTGAAATGTCATTTCCCTCCAAATAAATAAATAAATAACTCAAATGTTTTGACATTTTTAAAGCACTTTTCCCTTGCAAAAAGGAAAGACGTTCTCTAAATGAAAATTGTGTCAAAACCGACTTTTTTTTTTTTTTCCTCAGAGAAATTCTGACTTTTATGGATTTCTTTCTGTAAGAAGAAATTCAGTGGCTCACCCGTGGGGTCTGGCTGGTCCTAAGAGTGACTGGTGGTGGGATCCCATGGGGATCCTACCAGTGTGCTGAGGTACTGCAGAAAGACTTGGCTGGTCAACGCTACTGAACAGTTATGCATGCCTGGCTGCATATATATACACGTACATATTTTCTTTTCAATCTCTAATTTGTGCTGGCTTGGCTGCTCATTTGGAAGCCTTGAGACAAATTTGCAAAGCAGTTGACCAACACCGTGGTTTCCTGTGGTGGCCAGGTACCGGCACCCCGGGAAGCATCTCTGCTCTTCCACTGGACCATAGAAAGCTGAAAACATCTGATGTTTGGGTCAGCTTTGGAAATGGCAGCTCTTTCCCCTCATTTTATTTTGTCTTGTTATGTGGCAGTTAAGATGAGGGTACAGAACAGCACCTGAGCTAAAAGCTGGTCTGAATCCAGGCTTGCTGAATTTTCACCCCAAGAGCAGTGTGGGGATGCACGTGCATGGGTTTAGCTTGCATTCGCCCAGTCTCGCTGGATTTAAGACGGCCCACTTACAGAGCTGTACGGTTTTTATTTTTATTATTTTTACATCGATTGATGTGCTAGCTGCCTTCAGTGAAAGTGGCGTGCCTTGCTGAGTAAAGCAGATCTAAGTGTATTAATTCAGACACGTTGCATGACTCAAGGGGCTCCAGGAAGCGCTGCATCCGAGCACGGGTTTAAGGAAGGTGGGCAGAGCTCTCTAACAACAACAAAGTCTCCGAGATGGGATCCACAGCCATGGGTTAGCAGGGTTGTGGCAGAGGAGCTGCTTTCTTTTGCCTTCAGCGGGGCAGGTCGGTTGCAGTAGGGCTGGGAGATGCAAGCCGGAGATGCTCGCTCGAAGAGGTGGAGGATAAACGCATCTGTAGCTGTTTCTCTTGCTTTCGTGTTAGGGAGTTACGTTGGCTTTGGTAAATCCCTGCAGTATGTTGTAAATGATGTATGGAGGGGAAGAGGGGAGAAAAAAAAAAATCTCTTCTCGATGTAGGGAAATATTCTGTGTTGGGGGAAATTTCTCGCAGATGTTTCCTGTAATGACAGAGCAGGGAAAGCTCTGGGACCAGAAAACTTCAACTCAAAACGGGTGGAAGGAAAAAAAAAATCCCCTCTCTTTTTGTTTCCATCTTGTTTTCTGTTTAATACCTTATTTCCCTGGGAACCATCCTCCCCGTGTATTCACGGACAACCCATACTTGGGCCAGCTAAACCCTTCAGCCACAACCAGTGGTTTCACCCCAAAGCTCCCCCCATTTTCCCTGCTGATGCGATTTCTGGAGAGGGTTTTAAAGCCAAGTCTTTCTTCCCTCTGGTGTGCTTTTTTGGTTTGTTTGGTTTTGTTTGCAAGACCGTGTCGTTCCCATGCCTGTACTGCCTTCCCTCTTGCCTTTCTGGGATGGTGTGCAAGGAGCTGAGCACAGAGAGTTGGGGGAACGGTGTCAACAACCTTTGCAGATGCCAAAGGCTGCTGCAAAGCAGAGGGGAATCATGAACGACCGCGGTGGGGAAGAGTAGTAGTCATGTATTTAAATTACAGCTGGGGAGATTTAGCTTGAGCATCTGGAAAATCCTTTTCTCGGTGAGGAGAGCGAAGCCCTGGGACAGATTACGTGGGGAGAATGTGAGCCCTCCATCCCTGGAGGGTTTTAGGGCAGCTTAGACACACATCAGCTGTTTTTATTGGAGGCACAGTTCCTCCTGGTCCTGGAGAAATACAGAATAAGAAAAGTGGCTTGAGAGGACCCAGAGGGATCGGGTAATCCATCTGTCTTGCTTTAAGTCCTGAGTTAGACAGCACTGGACTGGCTTTACCAAGGATCAACCAGAGGTCTCATCTGTAGGAGAAGGTTTCTGCGGCTGTTGGAGATGCTCGTTTGGGGTGCCGGTGAAAGGGTGCTTGAACCATTTCACCGGGTAGGTGCTGTTATTTCTTGTACGAGTCCCAACTAGCGCCTGTGAAAGTCCCTCCGCCGCTTTTTTAAGGACAACTTTTGAGGATGGACCCTTGTGCCAAAGGGACAGAGTCTGTCCCGCTGTGCGATGCGGTAACGGCAGTGAGCTAATGCTGAGAGCCAACTGGCTGGTGTTTGTGTCTTGCCTGAAGTGCAGCTTAGTATACAAGGTCTTTATATCTCCACACACTTTTAATTGACAGCAACAATCTTTCTTGCTTCCTGTCCTCTTGAGTTGTTGGCTTTCTACAGTCCTGGATGTTCCTGTCTCTGACTGACTGCTTGCTACAGGAGGTGAAATATTTTCCCCGTGCAATCTTTCCGTGCCACGGGTGTCAGCACCGGAGGTTGTCCTCCCTCTTATCACTTGCTTATGCAAAAAGTGACTCTCTGGGTTGCTTGTGGCCCAGCAGTTGAGGTCAGCGTAGAAAGATACAGGCTGGGCAGTGAAGTGCAGACCAACATCTAAGTGGGTGATGTTGCAAACTGCTAATTTTGGGTGCTGGCACCCTCAGTTGCAGAACGTACAACTGGTTTCTGCATCTGGCTTTTTTATCTTCCACTCCTCCCTTGTGTGTCGGTGTCCTCCTCCCAACAGCGACGAGCGGTGGGTTGGCCACTGCCTGTGTTTCGGCAACCCTTTAGCAGTGGCTTCAGTGAAAAAAGGAAAGGGCTTCGACTATTCCTTGGCTGGGATTCAGATCATCTGAGAATGGCCAAAGTGCGAGCTGAAGCCCAGACGCAGCCTCGGGCCCGTGGTGAAAACCTGCTATTTTGGGAGGCGAATGAATGCACGGGGCTATTGGTTATCTGTCAGTGCAGGCGAGCCGGTAAATGAGAGGTAGTCAATGACATAAGAGATGTCAGGTTTTATTTCCAGTAAGAGCCGGTGAAGCTGGGAAAATTGCTCATTAATGCTTTATTGATATTCATGTTACTATTGAAGAAGTCTGAGGTGGAGGGGAGCGGGGGGGGGCCCGTGCCCATGTTAATGGGGCCAGGCTGAAAATAGGTTCTTTTATGCCTGGGCAAAGGGTATGCACTGACCACGGGAGGTTTGACTATGTCAGTCTCTCTAAATAGAGAATAGATCAGTTCTGTGGCTGAGCCAAAAGCTTTGGAGGAAAAAAACTAGTAAAGCAGGTCAAACTGCACCAGAAGCGTTGGAGTACTCCCCCACCCCATAAAGCAAAATTTAAAGCAGATTGTTGTAAGACTACGGAAAATGTTCATCTGTGGGTTTGGGGACTATTTAACCCTCCTGTTTGCTTTAGCGTTCTGGTTTTGGAGTAATTTGAATTTAAAATGCTCTATCAAAAGGAATTTATTTCTAAAGTGTCAAATTACTTTATTTCAGAAGCCCTGACACTAAAATGTTTGGCTTTGAAAAAACAAAGCAAACTCCATTAGTTGTTTGGCGTCGTTGACATTCACAAATACTTTTTGTGTCTCTGAAACCCCTTACCCCGTGTGTTTTCTACATCTTGCCCAGTTTTGGAGCTGGGGATCAGGCTGAGCACTGCAGCCCCACAGGGAAAGACCCCAAAACAAGCAATTCCCAGCACGGTCGCAGCTCCTGGGGCTCGCTGGAAGTCTGCTTTGCTGTGCCTGGTGCTCATCCCCTGCACACCTATCCCTCCCAGCCTGCTTTTGTAGCACCCTTCGTGTCAGGGATGAGAAATCAGGCAAGTTACGCATGTTTGGGAGCGTAGCATTTTCTTTAGGATCGCACAGGATTGGGATCAAACTCTTCCTGCCTCAGTTTACCTGTGCACTAAAGCAGGAACCACGGTGCCTTTCCCCGCTATGAGATAAATGATGCAAAAGGCTTCAAGCTAGGCTGCCAAAATCACTTCCCAAGCCCTTCCCAGTTTGCTCTGGCTTTGCAGAAAGCCTCGTGCCTCACTTCAGCAGGGAGTTTGTGTGGGAGCCTCGCTGGAGGGAAAGCCAGCACCGCATCTGCGCTGTGCTTCACCGGAGCAAGCCTGCAGTAACTCAATACCTGAGATAGTTTAGAAGGTAAAATACCTCCCGGTATCATGTTTAATAAAGTTCTGCTTCTCATCTGTCATCGAGCAGCCTAATTTCTTGGGCTGCAGATCAGCAGGGATGCAGCCGACTGCTGAAGCCCCGTCAGTGCAGCATATCCCTCTTGGAGGTCCAACGTGCATAATTCCCCTGTTTTTTTGGAGGTCTGGCTTTTGCTGTTACTGTTGTTTTTGCCGTTCCCATGTGTGTTCACATGCACAGAGAGTTGTTTGGGGAGTGTTTGGTCGGGGTAGGATTTGTGGAAGGGTGGGAAATAACATCCCAAAGGCTGAGTTTGACCCAAGCCTCCTTGCTGAACCATGAACCGCTCCTTTTGGATGTTATTTTAAGCTCAATATGTTCCCTGGTCTCCTGCATTCAGTCTGATCCTTCTGTCTGCTGGGAGTTTGTCTTAATTGAGCTTTGGGCATCCCACAGTTGTTAAGAAGCTTATCCTTGTTGTTGCTGGCATATAAAAGCAGACTCGCTCTTCTCACTTTACAGGTAGAGAAAATTTTCCCCGGTGACATCTCCTGCCAGTCTGCTTTCCCAAGGCAGGAAAGCTTCCCGTTAAAGCTGTGCTTCCAGGAGCATTTGCTGGTAAAGGGCTGGGTATTCCCCTTTTATAAGACATCTGGCGGGGCACCCAGCAAGATGGACAGCTGCTTGCAAATACTTTCCCCCCCATATGAAGAGAGGGGACTAATAAATGTTTATAGGTGCTGAGATGATGAAAAATGCTCTAGTCAGTGTTACGGCACTGGTGCTCCTAGACCTAAGCGGAGCAGAAGGTCACGGAAGCAATAACATGCAGGATATCACGCTCCATTGTTTTATGGTCCTTTTCATCCCCAGAAAGTTGGTTCAGTTGGAAGTTGATTAAACTTGCAGGGAAAGATGGTGATTTATGCCAAAGCAGTCCTCCCAATCACTTCGTAGCCATGGTGTGAATTAATGCTGATTAAAATCAAGGGAAGGCTCCCTTCTGCCGGGCGTAGGATTTTTTGGATCGGGCTGTGGGGAGCATCCCTCTCTGCTTCTGCTCCACCGAGTCCCTGGCTGCCAGACAGTGATGGGAGAAGAGGGCATGGGCCAAAACACAGGAGCACGGCAGTTATTATTCTAAATGAAAAGCATCTCTTCTCATTAAAGCTGAAAATTATGGTCCGCAGATAACTCTGATGGTTGTTCATGGAATCAATAAAACCCAGTTCGTTTTGCAAGCCAAGTTGCCGATATGCCAAAATACATATTTTGCAAACTGCTTAATTTACATTTGAAAAGATCAAACCTTATTTCTTCTGAAAGCCAAGAGGTGGGGTGGGGGAAGCGACATGCACACAGCAATTTAAATCTCCTTTTCGCTATCCTGCAAGATACATAATTTGATTGAAATTAACAGCAGTTAAGAAACTTATTTTCTTTTGGTTTGTTGTTGTTTTTTTTTTTAAACAACAACAGTGCAGGGAAGCTGATGGTCTAAGTTTTCAGGGAGTTTTTACTACTTCTGAAGCAGCCGTAGCAAATTTTTTGAAGCCACATTTCTAGCCGTGCAGGGTGTCTTCGTTTGCAGCGTCTGTCTTTTGGAGGCATGATGGCCATCTGTACTGTTGGGGTTGCTCTTTACTTCTGTCTCAAGTTCTTTACTCTTTCCTAGAAACTTTGTTGATGCTGGAAACGTAGGATGTAAAAGCCTCTCTTCCGTGCAGCAGAGATGCAGGAGAGCTGCGACATGAAATCGCTGAGACCTGCTCAGCAGAGATGAGGTGGAGCTGTAGGCTTGGATGGGGACCCAAAACGCTGAAGCCCGTTGATTGTGGAGGAGTTTGGTCCCTAGCCGAGTGCGCAGGCAGGCGTCAGCGATGCACTTGGCATCTAGAGCCTGTTCTAGCCCAGCTGTGGCATATGTGGAGCCGAGCGGCCATTCAGCCCGTGTAACATGTCGATAACATTTACTTGAATTAGCTGCTGACTTGCTCAGAAAGGGGGAAGGAATGCACTGGGTCAAAGAAGTGGTCTGAAGAAAATAGCCCTGGAGTCCCCCTTTGGCAGCGTTTCATTAAGCGCCGATCTTCCTTGCGGAGTAAATGCCTCGTTAGCGTGGGATCAAATTCTGCACCGCTGGCCGTCGTGTTTCGGTGGGTGGCTTGACAAGGGCTGGTCCCTAAGATTTTTAGGAAGCCTGCTATAAACTGAACCTGCTGCAAGCTCCTGCTGCAGCTCTGCTCCTCCATAAAAACCTGGAAATGTCCCATTCCTCCTTAGGCTGCATGATAATTGACCTACTAGGTGCCTGCTCCCTCCGGATAGATGCCCGTGGCATGCACGCGCCCTTCTGCCCTGTGCCTCCCCGCCCAGGGACTTTTTTTTTTTTTCCATAACTGGCCTCCCGACCCACTTGAAAAATAAAGATGTATGACTCCCACTTGAGGAGAATAGATTGTTTTGGATTGCTATTCATCTATTATTTTAGAAAGTAAAATGAATAAAACTTATGCAGGTCACAGACATTAAAGAGCGTTTTTATATCAGTTTGGGAGTGCTTGTCAGCTTTGATTTATTAAGTAAAGTTCCCAGCCTGGCTACTAGTATGTGTTGTCAGTCTCTTGATAATGGATAGACCTCACAGCTGAGTGCTCTGTGATTAGACTTCTCAACTATATATTTTTAAATAAAGGCATCGCTTTTTTGGGTTTGCTCATTTCCCTCTCGTAGGCGATTTCATTCATCTTCCCTTGCCCTCCCTCCCTCTGCTGTAAACTCGTTTTTGTTGGAAGCTATGAAGAAGGTAAATGGGATGCATCTTTAAGGGTGGGGGTTTTTTTGTTTTTCCCCCCTCCCAAGCTTGCTCCCAACTTAGCTTGATTGATTAAATGTCATGGGGGGGCGAAACTGGACAAGCAGAAGCTATCCAAACAGCTTTCCAGGGAGACCCATTGCGCACGCTGCTCCGCCACGCGCCGCTCTGTGACTACGACCGCGTCAGCGTTTTCACTAGCAAACTGCTCTTCCTTGGGGCGTAGGATTGGAAATTACCAGAGCTGCACGGAGAGGTGGCTGACGGAGCCCACGACCTCTCCAAAGAGGACACGGACCGAGCAAACCCGCCGCTACCAGCCCTGGTACCGCCCGTAAGGTCGCTGAGAGTTAATGGGGAATAGGAAGCCTTGCATGCCTGATGAAGAATGACACGCAAGGAAGTTGAGAGGCACGGTTGTATCTCTGCTAACCGCAACAATTTGTTTTCGCTTTGGAGGATGGACCTGCGCTCAAATCCCACTGCTTGCTTACAGGAGCCTCTCCCAGGATTGTCTCCGCAGCCGCTCGGTCACGAAGGGCAGGGGATTTGCAGTGTTTGCTCTGAGCTGCGGTTACCAGGCACGTGCTGTGATGTTCTCATAGGGACAGTAGCAAACAGGTACTGAAGAGAGGTATCCTGGACTAAAATCTCCAACTAGAACTTTAATTACGCTTTCATAAACAACTGAGCTGGAACGAGGATGTGATTGTTTCCCCAGGGGCTGAAGGAGCGCTGGGGCTAATTCATTAACGTGGAATTGAAATAGCGCAGGTGGGAGGCCACCAAGTATCGTCAGTAAATGCGTCTTGCAGATCCATCAGGAAGGGCAAAACTCGATGACTTCCCCAGGATGCTGGGCTGAGACAGCAGCCTCTGGTTTTGTTATCCAGCACCTTGGTCTCGGAGCAAAACTGATCCGTGCAACTTGCGAAAATGCAGAATGCACTGAGAAGTAAAAAAACATATCCGATTGCGCCAATTTCATAAGCCTTTTTGCTCTCGCATGACTCTCAAAATTGCTTTTGATTTAAAAATTAAGATCTGACAAGCCAGCAGACCTTAAAGAAAGATCTTTTCCTCCCAGTTTCTTTCAAAACTTGAAAGGTGAGAACATCTGTATGGGAACATCTGTATGGAGAGGGTGGGAAGCAATTCATTTGGGAAGCGCTTTCTGCGGCCCCTCCGCTGCTGTATCAGGACACGGTGGTTGGACGAAGACTTGGTTTCCCCCATCTGCATCAACCTCTGCTCCCTCCCGCAGCAAAATCCCTGCCCGTTGGTAAGGGGATGAGTGACGCCATGGGTGATGAACAGGTGGGATGAGGAAGAGGAGGGTGAAGAAAGGCCAGTGCAGCGTTTGACGTCGTGGTTTTGGAAAGGCAAGCGATTTGTCTGTGGTTATTTAAAGTGATGGTTTAGCGCAGGGTGCTGGTCCCGTCTCTGGAGCTGGGGTATGCTTGTAGTGACGTCTTTGCAGTTCGTTAAGTGTCCCTGCGTTGCTGTTGCTCGGCCTGAAATGGCGTTAGTTGCTTTGCACGTTCCAGTGCTACTGTCATTATCTCCTCATAACATATGCATGAATTATTAAGCCAGCTTGCTTATTCTACACCTTTAAACGATAACCCTGCCATACGTGCTTGCCTAATATATGCAACCCCAGCGTGCTCTGAAATGGCTCGTTAGGGGCGTTTTTAGCTTGTCCCTACTGACTGTTGTTTCTTAAACTGCCGCAGTGCCGGGCGGGTGGGAATATCATGGGCAAAGAAATGCTGGAGGCTCAGATGCCGTTGGGGTACCTGCTGTTGGGAAAGGTGGTTTTGCCATCAGAGAGAGGGATTGGCTACCAGACCCTCTGCAGGTGCAAAGTGAAGGGTCTCCACTGAGATGGGGTGGCAGGCCAAACTCCCTTGGTGTCAGTGGAGCTAGAGGGGGAGCACCCACCGAGTCCCGTTGGTGTGCCCCAACCTTGGTGTTGGTGGAAGAAGGTCTTCTTCCAGCCCTTGACATCAGCAGCTCATGTCATTGTGCCCACCTTTGGCTTGGTGAGGAGGTCTCTGGCCAGGCTCATCAGGAATGGTGCGTGCTGTTGAGAGATGGTGCCGTGTTGTAGGTGGAAGCTGGGCTGATCTCTCTTGGAGCTATTCCATATATGCCTGAGGGCCAAAAGCTTCAGCCCTTAATGCTTTAGAACCAACATGAATGTAGGTAAACCCTCCCTATCCTACAGCAGAATCCCCCTAACTGGCTCCTTTATTCCTTCTTTTTTCTTTTTCTTTTTTTTTTTCCCCTCCTCAAATAAAATTGGCTGCGTTTTCTCCAAGGTACCAGGTGAAACCCCAGAGCAACTCTCCCTTCGTCATTTCCCGAGAACGTGTAAAATAACATTCCCCCGCAGCGGGACTGACTATCCTGTTTCCCTGTGCCAGTGGCAGGTTGATGGCTCAGGGGTGGTTTTCTCGCTAGCTGAACGTTGCAAGTTGGGTTTTGTCCTCTGCGTGCCCATGTCCATCCTTTGAGCCCTGTGGGGAATTCATGGGGCTGTGAGGAGGAGGAGTTAAGACTTCCAGGTTAAAGACAGCGAGGGAATGCAGATGTGTGCTAGAAAATGTTAGTAAATGAAAGCTGCTGTCTGGACCCCCAGCCCTCTTGTTTCCTGCACAACTCCTGCTGGAGCACCAGATGGGATTTAATCAGGACCGCCGCAGTGCTGGAGGGATATTATTAAGAGACATCTAGTTCTGGATGAGAGAAGATTATCCAGGGTTTATTTCCAGCTGATAACACTCTGCCCTTCCATAACACCTTTTATCTGAGGATCTCGGAGCTCTTTACAGACTTCAGTTAATTAGGCCTCACATTGCCCCCTGGTGTCGTGGGTGAGACCAGGGCTAAGCATGGGCGGAGGAGCAATTAGGAGGGATCTGGCTCTGGCAGGGAGATAAGATAGATCATCTCCTGGCTCTCCTTTGCGATCTTATTTGCATGTTTATCTCCCCTGTGCAATTGAGAAAAGTTGAACCCAGAGGTCGCACCGCCTGCCCAAAGTCCTCATGTCGCCTGGCGCCAGCCTAAAAACTCGTGGGTTCCCTCTTCCAGCCCCACAACGTGCTGGATGCAGAAATGCATCGGTGGAGCACGATGCCGACTCTGCCCTCAAAGTCTTCCTCTTCTCCTTTCCCAGCATTGGTTTTCCACTGGGCTCCACGCGTCGCCTCTGCTCGACTTTCCCGCTGAGTTTCCTTCCTGCAGACCCTATCTCAAAGTCTTCTTTTGGTCGAAAACAACAACAACAACAACAACAACAAAAACCCTCGCAGGCCTCCAGAAAAAGAGCTTTTGCTGTCTCTCCCTACAGGGCCAGATTTCTCAATAGTGATTTCCCCTGAGAATAGCTGGGCCTGAGGTTTCCTTCCCCTCCTCTTTTCTTTTCTTTACTTTCCCCTAACTAAAAATCAGGAAGCTCTAAAATCCTCTTTGAAGTAATACTGTATGAAGAGGATTTATCCCTGTCCACTTAAATATTCATGACAGCTTGCATTTCTGTTCAAAAAGACACTTGTTTATTTAGATAAGATTTAATTTATTCATAATTTACCTAAATTTGCAGGAGCGTGCATGTACATTTTAGCTTATAAGCAGCGTAATACATAAAACATTATTGAGGCATGCAAATTACACAAATACAGCATTTGAAACTGCCTGCTTGTTTTAGGCAGATAACTAATTTCTTACCCTGAGTAGAGACACAAACACAATTGCATGGGCTTGTTGCCTGGGATTCGGCGACTCTGAATTATGCTTCCCTTAATGGAAGAGGGACAGCTTTTTAGCAGGGCCGTGGCAGAGCCCACTTTTCTTGGAGCGTGAACCGCAGCAACGCCAAAGCCCTTCGCTGGCAGTGTTTTCGCAGTCCTCTCCCCGGGGGCTCGATTGGGGTTTGCTGAAGTCTCCGAGTTACTTTTTGTTCCCCAGGGATGGGGTTAGGATTTGTTGCGGGGCATGGTCTCACCAGGGCCTCGGGGGGATGATGGAGTGAGTAGACATCCCTGCTCCATGCCATCGATCCGGCAGTGTGGTATCTGCTCTTGCTGCTCATCGACCTCGCTCACGTGCGCGGTGGAGTTGTTTGCCCCGAATGAATCTCTGCATCCCTCAGGGCGGTACGGCCGCCTGTTGCTTTCCTTAGGGTGGACGCATAGCCCCAAAGCATCCCATTTTCCACTTGCTTCCAGATAATAATTGCACAAATTACCATCCACAGAATGTGCTAGGCCATGGAAACTGGGTTTGGCTGTCTCCTAAATCCCAAACACCACATGCCATAAGGAGAGCAACACAAGGGCTGCGGGCTGGAGACATAGCAGGGATTTTGGAGCTATGCATTTGGCATCTGGGCGACAGGCACTGACTGAGCACCGTGAGGACTCACCGCTGTTAAAAGTTGTTTCTAACAGGTCCCAGTCATGAAGAAGATGTTGGCAGTTGTATATAGGAAATCTAGGCTGTGCGTATATGAAACCTGTAGAAGGAGGTATCTCCAGGACTTGGATATTGTGCAAATCTCCCTGCGTACGGCTGTGTTAGCCCATAACTTGTTATCAAGATTGCCTGCCACTTCCCATAAGATTCTGCTTTCCCTTGCCTGTAACCATGCCAAGCTGTAACTGTTTGGGCTGAAATTTCCACGGCCAGATGTCCTTCCCGGGCTCTCAGGTTTTTTTTGTTTGTTCTTCAGGTAGGGGTGGACGGAGGGGGACGGCAGAGCTGTCTGGTGCCTTGGGTTCTTCCTATCTGAAATCATAGCTGACATTTTCGACCATTTCCAAGATAGAGGCTAATGGGGAAAATACATCTTCCCTGGTTTTGCCTGCTGCAAAAACGATTTATGAGTAGCTCCAGAGCCTAAGCGCTTCAGGACAGGGACTGGTGCTTTTGCTGGGGTCACGAAAATGCCTTTCTAACCTTGGAAAAATCTTCGCACCTTGGAAAAAAGTCTCTTCCCTGTGTTGGGCATGGTGTTGAGTGTGTGATGCACTACAGGTTGATCAGTAGGATAGAAACTGGCTCAATCTGCCTGGGAGATCCTCTCTGAGGAGACATTTTGTACTGGTCATGTCCTGCGTGTCCCTTGTCCTCCTAGTCTTAAGGCTGCCAAGTAAACCGGAGCAGGGTCTGCCTTCTTTCCACAGTACCTGCTGGGTCCTGCAGCAAGGAGGAGGTGGCTACGTCTGAACGCAGCCTGCATTTGGATTATAAGAGACTTTAATTACAGCAGCTTAATTACATGATCACAGCATATTTGTTTTTTCCGCAGGACCGTGCCCTCACTGCACGCACAGGGTGGACAGTATTCACTTAATGAGTTGCTTGACTCGGGTGCTGCAACGATGAGCGCCATAGGAAAGCCCAGGAGAAAACTAATACCTCGTCTCAGAATAACGTGCAGCAAAATAAGGCTTGGGGCCACGCAGAGAGCAGCAAGGAGAAATTGCAATATTAAATACTTCGTTATTAAAGGAGCCCTGCCTATTGTGTGCACGCTGCGGATCCTGAAATGAAATGGTGTAACAAGTGTGCACGGGGAGGGCTGCAGCAGCCTCAACTTTGGCGATGCTTAATTTAGTACGAATGATCATGTTATCTGGCCACAATCTTTCAATTTATGCATCTATGCCTGCATAGAGGTTTGCACAGGGGGATCAGAGGTATTCTTCACATAGGTTTAATCACCGTATTGTCCTTTTTTCACCTGGCCTTGGCTGGCATTCATGCAGTCTTTTCAGGTGGGGAATATTGTGATGGAGCAGGCAGACTCAAAAGGGTTTTGTTCTCAGATGGGGCCTTGTTGGAGCTACAGAAATGCAAAGAAATGGTATTGGTGGTGTTAAGCTATAGGTAACGCCGTATAGGTGAAGAAACACAGACCTCAAAAATGAGCGCTGGAGAAGAAGTTGGCTTTACCCGTGATTTTGGAGGGAGCTGAGGGAGTGTGTGTGTGTGTGTGTGTGTGTGTAGGAGCATCGCTAAATAAAAACTTCAGGTTTCAAATCATTACACTTAAATGGTTCATAATTGTGCGTGCCTGAATGACACGATGCTTGCACTGCGTGGAAGAGGGGAAATACAGCGTTTTGGTATGCACGCACGTTAATAACGTGCAGAGCTGAATGTTTACTAACTATCACTGAGCATGGTGTATCAGAAAAGAATACGCTATTGATTGGCATTAAGAACAAATAAATAAATAAAAATCTCCCCTCCCTACCACCTGTAGATGTATTAGGGAGAAAATATTGAACTGGGCTCTCCTGGCTCCCATGCAATTGATGCAATTTATTTTCAATTTGTCAAACGTGGCATTGGAGCAGCAATTGTTTTTGGTGATTTATTAGGAATTTTCTAACCAGGGCACTCTGTCACTGGAGTTACTTCACTTGTGTCCCAGTAGATTTTTGTCTTTCTGCAAGCTCAGGCTGTGAACCCAAGAAGGTGAGTTTTTTCTTT
>VZTL01033106.1:287-12317 GCA_013400535.1 Scopus umbretta
TCTTTGTGGGGGAGAAGTGCAGAAAAGAATTAGTGGATGGGCGAAGAGAAGGGAAGATGCTTGTCCTGAAAATACGAGACCACAAGTCAGTAAGGAATAAAAGACTGTTCCTCTTGGAGATAAGGACGGGTTGCTCACCCTGCCCTTTTGTAGGATGGAGGACAACGGTGTATTGCTGTATTGTGGTCAAGGGGCAGACAGGTTTATTGTTTTCAACATTGACATGAATCTGGTATCTTTTTTTTTCACACGGAATTTGTGCCGTTCGTTCTGTATTCTTGTTTTAAGAAGCCTGTTTTTTTATGCAATGTGAATTATTTAAAGAGAAAGCCAAGCCTGCATGAGATCCCGCCCTACTAAGGCTCAAAACAATAAATACAGGAGTTACCATCCATTGGAGCGCTGGATGCCCAAAGAGTAGGAACGGATAAAGTAGGTGTCTAGGGAAGAAGTCTATGTGACCTGGCGGCAGGCAGGGATTGTATCATATATTGCAGTATCATTACATCATGAGAATTTTGGTTTACCCTTTTTTTTCACAATAGAGTCACTGATGGGCAGCAGTTTGCTGGAAGAATCTACAGTGCATAGTAAGAATCTCATCCCCATGAACTCTCAGCCCAGCCTTGGCGTTGAGTCTCTGCACCTGCCAGACACTGAGTCTATTATTGGAGTAGAGGAGGGTGAGACCAGCTGCTCTTTTTTTCGCCCTCTTATATGTGGTGACTGAAGTGGGATCGATCATTCCTCCTAGAGGCTCACCACGCTGCAGTGGGATGAGTGAACATTGCTTTAACTGTGCGCAGAGCAGGTGGGTAGATGGAGAATGAATCATAAAACTGGAGTTGGAGAAGACCTGCCGGACCAAGTTTCTCTCCTGCAGAGCTTAGAAGGTGAAGTCTGCTGCTTAGGTGTCATTTAGCCCATGTCGTGGAACGCCATTTCAAAGCTGTTTATGCAGTCCATTCTCCTAAAGCCTAACGCGCTTGTTTTGCTGGAGCACCTAGGAGCCCCAGCTAAGGACCAGGACCTCATTGTGCTAGGCACTGTACAAACATTCAGTATCTTGAGCAACAGGCCTTCCTTCCATCCTTTACCTTCAGAGACTATATTCTAATACATCTCACTGTCAGAAGCTGACCTACTATCTGAAATAAATGTACTACTTGATATCATTTAATTACATTTGCTGTGTTCTTTTCCTGTTTTCCCCAGTCACTTTTTCCTCCAAAATTTGTTTGGTATATCAAGCTCTTTAAACAAGTCTACCATGCAGAGGTTTGGAATTTTTGTTACCTTAAAGAGTTTCTTCAGAATTGGGATTAAGAATGCAGAGTTTTGCCTAAGATACTACGTGTCTATAATAGCTCCTATGTGAAGAGAATGCTTTTAGTTTATATTGCTCCCTAGCTGGCTGTAAAGGTAGTGCGGCTGTCATTAAAGGTAGTGTAATCTGGAGGTTCTTGCAGAAGCTGCAGCAGGTACCTGTGCATCAGGATCTGATGTGGTTTGGCTACCGTCTCATAAATTCATGGGAGATGCTCTGGTGAGGTGGCTTCTTTACTGCAGTATTTTTATAGGACAGCTGAACAAGCTGTAATTCTTTTAACCAAACATCACAAAATATTTTCATAAAATGTAAAAATACAGAGCAAAAGCAGAAATTATTTCTTTACTATTTTTGAGATATATTAAGAGATTACAAATCTCTTTCAGGATTACAGAAATGTAATCCTACTTTCAGAACAACATTTTGTTTAGCAAGAAAGGTGCTAGTGAGTGAGTTTCAGTTACTTAGTTTGATGTTTTTACTTTCGTCACCATTTCAGCAATTTCTGTTTAGGGACCAATATTAAGACTTGGATTTATCTGTGACTGTATTAATTCATGTCACCTTAGTATTTGTTAAAGGGATATGGCATAATATCATATATTAATTTAAAGTCAAGCCTTTGTTCCTCCTTTCTTAAGGCTTTCCTTTACCCTTCAGATAGTTGGAAATCTCTTTTTCCAGCATCATGAAGTATTATGGAAAGTAGCAAAAGATTTTAGTAAATACCCCTTAAAATGTGTGTATTAAAATTTCCCTCCCACTGCTCCAGATGTTTCCATACAAGCCCAATGGGCTTTAGACCACAGAACTGAACCATGGAAGAAATCTTCTTTCCCTCCTCTTTCAATGTGACAAGGCATGGTGACAACATGTTTCCATCACTGCTCTTTTCCAGGGGATACAGAAGAAAGCACAGCCTTTGTGTGTCCTACACAATTAAACCTATGTAGAAACTGGTGCGCTGTAACAGCCTTCCTTGAACCCTCCCGGGTGCTTAATCGTCTTCTCAGGGTGGAAAGTCTCTACAGTGAAGGAAGTATTTCCAACCCGCTGGGAATTTCTCGAGTGAAAGGCTGCATTTCAGTCTGTGACACAGCACTCAACAGATGCATTGTGTAGAAAGCTATTCAACTGGAAGAGGAGGGGAAAAGCAAAAATACAAGCCTAAACTTAAATTTGTTGGAGATTCTTCGGGTCAGTGAGGACTGCTGCAACCCAATGTATTCAGCTATGGATCAGCACAAGCTGACCTCTGTGGAAGTGTAACATAGCAGCCTGGAATATGACCCTGGGGCCATAAATTCTTGGATCTAGTACTTTTTTATGTTAAAAGATGTCATGATCTGAGTTTTATATCTTTATCTAATGTGGTAGCACTTACAGGTATTGTATTTCTGATTTGATGATGAGGTTTTGTTGTTACAGTGTAAGCAGAAATGGACTGAGGCAATGAAGATGAAAAGAGACACAGTGTCCATCTAAAAAGTGAGGAAAAGATGATTGATAAAGAAACTGGACAATGCAGAAACATTGATAGCCGTTTAAAAATCTTTTAATCTGAAAGTGCTTTGGTATCATAATTCTCAGGAAACATTCCAGGTGGTAAGGGTTTGTATTTTTGAGATCGTTATTACTGTCAGGTAAAGGAAGACCACTGGTGTGTGAACTATGCCATTTAAGATGCCCCAGGCATTTGTGTGCAACGTGCTGACAGGGAATACTTAATCTTTCTTCCACCAAAGTCCATCTTTAATATCACAGTAATTGAAGAATTCGGACAACAGCAATCCAAGGTGATGCACTGTTTAATTACAACCTTCTTCATAATTTTGGTTGTTTTTCAGGCCAAATTAATGACCTAAATTGTTAAGATTTTAAAACTGTTTCAAATAATGAAGTATGGGAGATACTTTAATATAGAAGAACTATTGCTTCTTCCTAATGGGAGGAAGGAGCAGAGCTGGTAATGAGTGAATGAAGAGTTAACACCAGAGAAGGACTTCCCTCTGAATCTTCTCCCAAGGTAGGTCAAATCCTGCAACTTTTTTTTTTTTTTTAGAAATACTNTCCCAAGGTAGGGCAAAACCTTCAACTTTTTTTTTTTTTTAGAAATACCTTATTTAAAAGCATTCTACCACATATATGTGTAAATCAAGGTTTAGCACGCTGAAAGGCATTCTCCCCTTTCTGCATGCTTCTGTGGCATGCACACAAGGTGCTGACTAGAGGATGTACCTCTTCACATTTTCTTATCTACTTTTACCCAAAGGTAGTGCTTCAACCTTTTTAACTTGTTTTGCTGCCCGTTAAAGAAAGAGAAATGGCTCACACAGGGAACACTTGTGAAGACTAAGGAAGGCTGTGGGGTTTGCTGGCTCAGACAAGACATGCTCTAAACAACAGTTGGTCTTTTTTTTCCTTTACTGAGTTCTCACATCTCACTTACCCCAGAGCAATTCTTGGGTGTCAGCCTAAACCAGAAAGTTCCTGAGGATTAACCTGGAGAATCTTGAATTAAAAAAAATAAATAAAAAAATCAAGAGATGATCGATGGATTCTTCTGCTAGATCTCATGTTGCCATTTCCTTTCCGCTCTGTTCCTCTGGAGGTTCTTCTTCCTGTACAGTACAGTCGTCCTTTTCACCCCGAGGCTTGGGCGCTCTGCAGAAATAGTGATTGTCTAATACCGAAAATGGTTTGCAGTGCTTACTTGCTGCTTTGCCCCATGCATAAGAAACAGGGTGCAGTCATAGGAGTTAAGAGAGAGAAGCCATGATGCTTAATAAGAGAAGTGAAGTTGATTTAAGTTTGCCTGCAGTAGATGATACAAACTGGAACACTTTCATGAACAAGGAAAATATTTCTACTCAAAGGCAAAAGAGCTGTATTGCATTGTTTTTATTACCTGTGAACATCAGATTCTTCTTCCAGCAAGTCAGTGGCATCTTTCCCTTTTTTCCTTACAAATTCTTCACTTAGCCCAACCTGCTGGAGGGTGTGTCTGTAGCGACGCTCTGCTCCTTGACGAGCATCATGCTATGAAATCAAAACTTAAACAGTAAGCACGTAGAACTGGGGCTTCCCCATAATGGTCAAGTTGTTTTAAAGTTCACGGCTGACACTCCTAATGAGAACAAGAGGACAGCAAAGCCCCTGCCCAGAATTTTTGGCATCCATACAGTACAGTACCAAAACTGAATACTAGGAGAATGTCTCACATCTCACACAGCCAGAGCTCACCTTTTCCTGCTTCTGCTCTTTTTTTCTTCCTTCTTCCGTTTTCCTGCTTCTACAGCATTCCAGTCTTACCAGACTAGCATACCTGTGTCCGAGTCCAGACTCTGACACTCAAATTGAGAATATGTGCAAAAAAGGATTGTGAGAAATTCTGGAAGCACGTTTGCTTGTAATTTGCAAGCACTAACCACAGTGGAGTTGAATAAACGGAGAGTGCCTGTGCTTCATATTAGCTCATCTTCAAGAAACAGAAAATCAAGCATCCTGGATCCTGTATCCTCACTGCCTCCAAATAAACCTTGCAAATTAATGCAGCCTGAGATTAGGGTTTTCCAGAGGGACTGGCCAGTTCCTAAAGAGTAAGGTGTTCTATGTGGAAGGGAAGAAATCTTGTCTTGACATCACTGAATGCTATCGATACTGGCGAATTCTTACCAACCTGGCAACTGGCTACCAATATTCATCACGGAAATGTGTTCTTGGCCTCAATTAACCACTTGTCTGAACAGAAAGTCGAACCCAGGAGGGTACTTTCTATTGAGAAATCTTAAATCAGCCTGTCAATTATTGTCACTGTGTCTCTAACCAGGTATCATCCCTGCAAGGAGACAGAACTGAAAGAGAAAACCCAGGGAAGAAAAAATACTTTGTAAAGATTGTATCTACACCTCAAGTGCAACATAGATTTGCAGATGGTACTGTGTGATAGATGAGATGTGCTGAATGCAACCTCAGATAGCAGAGCTTGCAGGTGATATAAGCAACGTAACTGTCATTCATGCTTTTCAAGTAGCGCTAGAGGTACAACGAAAGAAGTGCTCAGCTGGAGGGGGGTTTAAGAAAAAAAGTTAAAAATTTCTAGACTGTAGACCATGGTATTCAGGTCCAGAATAGGTATTCATATAATTTCTGGTGTGATAAGGCCTTAGTTTTTATCAGACCGTATATTTTGATTGCAATATATACTAAGGACTGGAAAGCTCTGCAACCCAGAAATAAGTCTGAGTGTTTTTGTCAAGTGGTAGGAAGAAATTTAAATTATACTTGGCTGGCCTTCCAGGTGTCAATTTGAGGGTAGTCAAGAAACTATACAACTATTTGCACCTTTTGATCTGTGAATTAACTTAAGACTAGATTTCTTAATGCCTGTCTTAAATGAAAGACAATGTATCCTGTCACCCAGAAACACTCTGGAGCTTTGACCAGTTACCTTGGTGACCTGTTCAAAGAGGTATGGTCTGTTCTTGACTCGCAGCTGCATTTCTTCCAGCTCCTTTTTATATTCCTTTGTTCTCTCTCTCATATTTTGCCTGAAAGGGAAAAATTCCCTGTTTAATACAGGTTCCCTCTGACTGTAGCTGATCAGGAATGAGGAATTCTCAACAACTGTTTTGTCCTTTAAATAGCTCTGGTAATTGTCTTGATTCCAAATGCTGGGCAAAACACTGCTGTCTCTGGCAAGTTATGGACCCGTTAGCAAAGCTTCACTACTAGAGTGTAGGCAGAGGACCAGTGTTCACATTTTTAGAAAACCTTGTCTTATGTGAGCTTTACCACTTTATACTTTTCAGTTGGGCTTGTTTGTACAAATTTGTTTCTACAAATGTGCATCTAAAGGAAACTGTTCTGTATGGAAAGAGTAGTCTGACATTGTCAAGAAATCCAAATGAATGTGGAATGGGTATGACAGCCAAAAAAGGCTGTCATAGGCTAGGAATGTTCTTAGACCCAACTCCTCCTAAAGATTTATCTGATGATCCCCAGCTAGCAGTGCAAACAGTTATTTCTGTGCAGAATAGGATACTGACCAGTTCTGTTTTAACTTCTCCTTGTGTGTTTCCTCCAGACTTTTATGCGGATCCAGGGCTTTTGCTCGGCTGTTCACTGACTTCTGGATAGCTTGACATTTCTTTTTCTGTTTCTCCAGCCAATAAACTCCTTCTTTGTCCCCTTCCTTTCTGTTCTCTTGGGAGTATCTATATAGGAAAAAGTTATTCATGACCTCACTTAAGACTGCCAGACTACATGCTAGCAGAGAATTTCACTTTTGTAGTCCTCTTAGAAGAAAAGCAAAATGTCAGACATCCGAGAGGGCAGCCCCACATCACCTGGGAGGCAGGGCAAGAATTAGCAAGGAAAGCAGACAGAGAAACATTTAGGAAAAGTATTCTTGATGTAGTTGATGGGAGATGAGGGAAAACATTGACTTTTTTTCCCTCCATTTTGGTCATTAGTTGGTGTATGGTCTTGTAGACAAACTTTTCTACTTACCTAATAGCAGATTCCCTTTTTCTAGTTGCATCTGTAATATGCACTGGAAGGGTGTTCGAAGAGAGAGAGGAAAGTCCAGTCAGAGAATGTCTTTTTTGCACTGAAACCTTGGAAAGTTGCTGAGAATCCTGGGAAAAAAAGGAATTTCATTCAGTGTATTTGTTCACAGTACAGAATCGCCTCTCTTCTTTGTCTACCAAAGAGAACAGGTGGGATATGTGGGCAATGCACTTGTTCTTCTCTCTTCCATCAGTAGGGACCAACATGGGGAGGGGCTGAGGGAAGAGGGGAAGGAGTCGTGAGTAGGAGTATGGAAGGGTGGCTGAGCCTTAGTTGTCATAGCTCATCTCTTTGTGCAGAATTTTGTTCTCTGGTTTGTCCTAGAATTCTGCAGTACTCCCAAGACAAGGGCAGAGGTCACAGGACATTAACCATCCATAAATAAATCCTATAAATTTAAGAAGCTGCTATCCTGATTGGAGAAAGCAGTACCACCAAAATACCTAGTCATCTCACCTTTATCTTTTCATTAGCCTGCCTCTGCCTGGCACGGAGATTGGAGGTTCTTAGCTTGAATGGCTTATTACGAGTCGTCTCTTTGATTTCTTGTCTCCTTACTGCTTCCCTCTGAAATGCCCAGTAAAGTCCTTCAAAATCTGGTATTGTTGGATTAATCCTTGGCTTGAAGCTGAAACTTTTGTCCTGCAAGAAGCCAAGTCTCTCTTGCTTAGTTTTAGTGGCAGTTCGGGACTGAGGCTCCCTCCGACAGTTGCTAGTATCTATAAGAGCTACGGAGCTCTCAAGCAAATCCTTGGCTCTCATTTGAATGCGGATTTCTCTGTAGAGTTCATCTTCTAATGAATCAAAAGCAAAGCAATGAGAAGAATATGAGTGACATAAAAGGCTGTGAAATTGCCACTGCACAACTCCATAAACTTTTCTTTATGATGGCAGCTACATGTATAGGAGGGACCAGACAGCCTGTCTTCTCTTTCCCCACTTTCCAGCCTCTCTCCCCTCCACCTCCCAGGACAAAAAATTCAAAGATACCAGAAAAAAACATGGTAGAGTCTCTTTCTTAGGCATGAATCTCTAGATATCTCTTTCACTTACCGAAGTAAGTTACTGAACAAGCCTTCTCCTCCTACTCCTGTTCTTGGGGTACCAGATAACTTGTGCCCTTTGTCTTGCACGCGTTGTGTTAATCAAGGTTCTGCTTTTCATTTGGCACTTTATGTCATTATGTTGACTGTGTGATTCAAATGGGCTGTTCAAATATACTTTGTAACAGATGATGACTTTTCTATGTAATATCCAGCAGTGTTTGTCTATATTGAAAAAGATTTTAAGTAAGGAGCATTTGGTGGATGGATCATGTCTTGTGACTTCTGTGACAAACTTTCCATAGAAAGAATGTGTTTCAGGGTATAGTGTCAAACTGAGTCCTTTCCTGTGCAGCACTAAATATTTGAGAAAACGCAGACAAGCAGTCGGCTGTGGGTTTGGGGTGGTTGGTTTTTTTTTTGCTTTTAGAAAAAAAATCAATACTACTGTTTGAAAAATAAGGCCTTTTTTTGAGTCTATTTATAAATTTGCATTGACTGAGGTATGAAATGTTCATTCCTCTGCCCTTCTCATATACCAGATAGAAACAGAACAACAGCTTGTCCTTTGCTCTCTTTTATCTTTCTAATCTATTTAGTTTAGTACACCGCAACAGAATGTTTTCTGATGAAAGCTGAACTGGTGTATACTCAAGAAGTCAGTGGGAAACAGTAAAAAAAAGAAAGGGGTGAGAAAAGCAATGGGGATTATCAAGGACTGGTTTAGTTCCTGTATTCAGGCATGAAGGCTGTACTGCTTGCTTCAAACTTACAACTGCAGGGGCTTAAGCCATCTAAAAGAAAGCGAGCATCAGAAAAAATTTCCATGGCTGTCCCTCTGCCTAGCATGGTCCTGGCACCTACCTCCCCTGTTTTAGCACTTAATAAGGAGGTGGAGAGCAAGTGGGAAACTGAACTGCAAGTGGGAACTGAAATCAGGGAATGGCAGGAGAGACTGGACTACTGCACTATCACTTAGAACCAAACTAATTGCCTGATCTGGGCTCAGGAAAGATTTTTCTCCTAGGGATCCTGTGCAGCACAGATCACTTGGGTGGGAGCAAAAGTGTCAGTGCCAAGATCCTGCATGGACCGTGGACACTTCTGGCACTACATCTGTCTTCCCGTTTGTGCCACAAATCTAAGTCCCTTCAACATAACCAAAGGTATGGAATCCAGCACAGGGAAGGATTCCCAAACTGTGCAGAAAAAGAGGTTTGGAAATCTGTCTGAAGAGTTCAGCGTACCCATGTGTGCTTGGGAGCGGTACAGAACTGTTGCTGCTGACACTGATCCAAGACTACTAAATTTAGGACACTCTACTGTAAGCGTATCTAGATGAAGTGTAATGACCAGTAATACACAGGAGACTGGACAGCACCAGGGGATATAAGGATACTGGCTTTGTAGTCAAACGAACACCCTATGGGCCATGATCCTACTTCCCAGCATGGAGACAGGCAGGGAGTTGTTTTAACAGGAAGAGCCCTGGCATTTTACCTTTGAGTTTATCTCCCAGAAGTGGGCCATAAGTAGATTTGGGAACTTTTTTACTGGCTGGCTTTTGTTTGGAGCTCTCCTTTGGGGATGCTGCTGCCAGGAACTTTTGTCTGATAGCTTCTTTCTTTTTCTCCTCCTTCTCCAGGAAACTGAAGGGCCGCTGGGTTGAAAGTAGCAGCTCCTTTCTTTTCTGTGTTGCTATTTGCCGGCGAATCTCATTCTGCTCCGTTATTTCCTGATAAAGGGGCAGAAACACATGGGCAGGTACAGGCTGTGCCCGGAATTGTTTCTGACATTCAGCTTCATCCTGGCTTTGCCTTTTGTCTCTCTGCTTGTCTAGTTCAAGAAACACGTATGACTTCATCAGCTGGGATTTTTTGCAAGCTTCCCGCAGGGTCATTTTGAAGGGCTGAGGGACGGTGATGGAAGGAATCCAGGGAGATGAAGCGCTTTTTGGCCTCAAGCAGGATTTAGGAAACAAGGGAGGCTTTTGCTGATCCCAGGTACTGTCTGAGGTGAGGCTGGTCAAAGAACTGGACTGCCTTTTGTTACCAGATGTACGACTAAGACAAAGACATTATGAAGGGGAAATAAGGGAAATTATTAAAAAATAGAATTAAAAGAAGGGAGACACTGTTGATTAAGAGAAAGACACCATAGGCTGAGCTGGTCGTTAAAAAGACACGCCTAGGGCTTATCATTCTCGGGCTCTACATTTTGCTTTGCTACCAAAGTTCATGAGCAGACCTTTGCTTGTTTTCCATTTTCCATGTATTAAATGGCGGTTATTCCTACTTAGCTTTGTAATGCAATTTATTACGCTGCCAGTACTCTATTGCCAGAAAGGCCACAAGCGTGTGATCTGCTAGTGAACTTCAAGCTGGACTAACCACTGAGAAAGACAAAAGGTCTGAGAGCTAGACGTTGCAGACATCACAGCTCTGAAGACTGGATGCTGGATAGAAATGTGTGTGATCTGCTAGCAAATTTAAGCGTGATCAGCTGACGAGCTGGAATGGGATTTGTGCTGTTGGGGCTTTACGTAAATGCTGCTTATGTGGGCACCTGTTGNTCCCACCAATCAGCGAAGCCGGCAGCGCTCAAGGCCCGCCTTTTTAACCCCAAACAGCCAATCAGACTCCAAAACGTCCAGCACCCGCCGCTCGCTTATTGGTTCTCGGGAAGAACCTTTTTCCGTAGTGCACGCCTCCATGCGTTGTCATGGTTTCCCAGAGCGGCTTCCGCTCGGAGGCGCTTGGCGTGGCGTCACTTCCGCAGTGATGGCGGCCGTCTGCGGGCGGGGGCTGCTGGCTCCGCTCGGTGGGCGGCTGCGGGCCGGGCCGCGGGCCCCGCTCCGATCTGTCGCCGCCGCCGCGCCGCTCTACGACGTGGTGGTGTCGGGCGGGGGTATGGTCGGGAGCGCCATGGCCGCCGTGCTGGGTAAGGCTGTGACCTTCTCGCCCGCTCCGGGCGGCGTCGCAGGTGCCGTCGGCCCGGCCCGTTGCCGCGGGGGCTGCAGTCACGGCCTCACAGCCGGCGGCGGTCTCTTCCTCCTGCCCGCGCCGCGGCGGTGTGAGGCCTCAGAGGCCTTTGGGCCTCCCGCACCGTGTTTTGCGAGCGCAAGGAGTCGCGGGGTTTGTGCCCCGCGGCCCTCGCTCTCTGTCACCGGTTGCACAAAAACTTCAAACTGGGTGTTTCCCCACAAGCTTCGTGTTTCAGTGTGCGGAGTATGGCGTGCCTCCCTAAATCGACCTGAATTATTAATCCCTGTTGGTGACAGCGTGAGATAACTGTGTGGTGACCATCTTAACGTTCAAGATCCTGTTGTGACAGCACTCTGAGGTTGACTTAAAGCTGTTTGGATACCTGATTGCTATGATGAGCCTTAGCCTATTTATATTTTTTTTTAATGTAGCCGTTACTNACCACTGAGAAAGACAAAAGGTCTGAGAGCTAGACGTTGCAGACATCACAGCTCTGAAGACTGGATGCTGGATAGAAATGTGTGTGATCTGCTAGCAAATTTAAGCGTGATCAGCTGACGAGCTGGAATGGGATTTGTGCTGTTGGGGCTTTACGTAAATGCTGCTTATGTGGGCACCTGTTGGCCCCATCCTCCCAACTGTGAACACATTTGCAGCCAGCGTGTTGCTACTATGCACGTGCTCCTTGGGACTTCACGCTTCGCCTTGTCACTGGTCAGAAGCAGCTGGAATCCCCCATGCCTTTTTCCCATCCTTACCAGGTACCATCCTACCTGAGAGCCTCCCACAACTTCTCACGCAGGACTGCCGCCTCCCGCCTGAAACCCTCGAGCTCCTCATCCTCTTCAGATACCCCGAGGTCACCCCTTAACTTTGCCTGGTACGGTAAGCCCGCTTCTAATGGAGACCACCGGCCTCCCATCCCAAGAGGCCGCTCCCAGCTGGCGGTGGCGGTGGCGGGAGACACAGGAGTCTGTCCGTTATACAGCCTGAGGGGGATGCTTTGTCACCTGGAAGGAAAAAAACACCCAGAAGCGCTCGTTTCGGGGATACGACCCCAACATCCATGCCCGGCCTCGGCGCTCCCGTCTCTACCTCGGCC
>VZTL01033108.1:6695-45474 GCA_013400535.1 Scopus umbretta
GAGAAACCAAAGACTGAAGAGGAGGAAGCAGGGTGGTTGTGATAAAACATATAATGGTCATAAAATGGGTATGACCCTCATCAGTAATTCTTTTTTTTAACCATCAGACAAAGAAGAGCAACAATGAGCACATAACTAAAACTTTAAATTCCTTCAGCTTTTGCATGGCAAGCCCTCCAAGTCTGCTATTACTAATCATCTTTACACAAGTCATCTTTACAAGAGTCATCAGAGTCTGAAGATGAACAAAATTTCTTCTTTTGCTTGCGATCCAAAACCAAATATGTGTATAGCCTAATGATACTTTAATGATAGTCCTACTTACAATGAGATTGTTTGATTAAAAAAGGTTATCCAGTGTTTTATACCTTCAGAATGTCTCAAAACTATCTCCATCAACAAGAGTTTTTGCCTGGCAGTGACCCAAAATGTCATTGGCAGGATAACAATGATATTTGTGCCTAAACATAACTGTTTTTCTGGATTAGCATGTGAAAACGTACAAAATGGACTTTAAGTATGCTTCACCTTGTGTATGCTACCCTCTCTTTTTTTATTTTCCCCCTTAAGTAGCGATGCTGTGAGGTGATGTGAGATCTTGCATTCCCATTCACAGCAGAGGACTCCACAGCCACACATCTTTGCTTAGGAGCATGATCACTTTGGACAGCCTGCTGTGCCCCACACTGGGATTTACAGTAGCACAGACTAAATATTATCCATTTAAACTTATACCTAGAGATCCCAAGCAAGCAAAGCTGGAGACATTTCCTTCTCAGCTCCTAATACCAGAATAAACTAACATGAAATTTATACATATATATACGTATATACACACTGTATTGTTGATCCCTCCTTTATGGGCTACACTGGTGGCAGTGTTTTCTGTTTCTAATCGCCATGGCCTTTATGATACTGTACTTAATGAATTATGCTCCTCAGGAGGAGGCCAGTGAAAGAATTAAGCTAAAAACCCCTAACAGTGTTGTTGGCAAGGAGCCAGCTCTTTCGAGGCTGTGTTTCTGCATGAGGTCTACCACAGCTGGAGCGAAACGACTTGCAGGTGGCTCAGTGGGCAACAGATCACACAGTACTGCTCTGTCCGCCCCTCGACAGCAAGGAGGGAGTCACCTATGCCTGCCGTTGGTGGCTGAAAATGAGCAGGAAACGTCTGACAATCTTGATTAAGAACTCCCAAGCATTGAACTTTCCATAAGGAAAAGGCACACTCAGATCTCTTGGTTTTGACATTCTAACTTCCAATTTAAATACTCTTTAGGCTCCAGGAGAAAATGCTAATGCTTATCCGTATGATGTTAGGCTGTGGATGCCTTAATAAAGATGATGTGCATGGCCCAGTCAGTGCACCAAAGGCTGGGTAATGAAGTTGGTATACTCTGTTTCCCCCCAAGTGTCTTTCATAGACAATTTATAGGTTTTATTTTAAAAGTAGCTGAAACATGCTAAGTAATTTTCTGGAGTGTTTTTAAACTATTAATTTCTAAATTACATGAGCAGATGCATATGCACAGTGGAAAATAGCATCAAATAGATTTGGGGAACAAAGGAGCTCAAAGACCCAGCCAAATAAAGTCAGGTTCCACTGACAGCCTGCTTGGGTAAGTCCTTTTACCTCCCTAGGATCCCCACCACTCATTTGTTCAGCTTCACTTTCTTGCAGATTAATCATTTGTGGGTTTAAAAATCTATCTTTCATAAATATCTACAGAAATTGAGGAATACAAGGGTTTTCCACACCTCAGTGGACAAACACTACTGTGCATTTGCTGCAGGACACATATGAGTCCCCTTAGCAAAATAGGCTTGGATGAAACAGGAGGATGAAGGGCTGGAGTGACCTTCCCATATGCAGGCTGGACACCAGCTGGGCTGTGGGGCAAAGACCAGGGACCTTGGGGATGGTGCTCGTGATGACTACTTCCTCACAAACATCTTTCCATCAGCAGCTACAAGTAGGTAGGTGCTGAGTGTCCCACAGCAACAGCAACTCTGCCTCTCCTAGGCACCTTGTAATGCTCCTCATAAGCAAAAGCAGACAGCAAACACAGCACACATCAAAACTGACTGCACAACTGCAAATGTTATTACGTGAAGGTACACAGGACCTCAGATTTACATATGTTCATCAAATCTGCTGCTGCTTTCAGCAACTCAGCTGTTTCTCAGCTACCACCGGTGAGAATTTTATGTGGTTCTAGAAATACTGTGGCTTAGAAGCAATACCACTAGTGACCAGAAAGCTGGTGCTTTTCTCCAGAAAATACTAAGTCAATCCCATTCTAGAAATTTGAATGCAGTGTGAGGGACAAGCATGCTGAGTCTTTGGTGCTGGGGGTCCTTGGTTTTGGTGGGATATGTTTTGCTGAGCCTCCCTGGACATATTCAGTTGTATGCTTCAGTTACAGTGGCGTAGGTTGACATTGATGTCATGATCAAAAAAAGGAAAGAACTTAATTATTTCTACCATACTTTTCTAATTCTTAAAATGGCTGTTACTCCTCCTGAGAAAGTAAAAAGTGAATGGCTTGATCTGTGGCATCCTGTTCTTTACCAGCCCTCCTTACTTATTACATTTATCAAATCAGGAATGAGAAACAATATCACGTGAATAAGGTGACCATAAAATGGTTAAAAAAAACAAAACAAAACAAACAAAACCCCAAAATACACACAAGAAATGAACAGAGATTATTCTTAGTTATCTTTACCCTCATCTCGTACTGCAGTACTTGTAGTACTTATGGACAGGACAAGCTCTGGGATTAATGACTAGAAAGAGTCAGTGGCACAGGATGTAGCAAAGAGCCCTCAGCTCTTCCCATCTGGTCTCTAATCCTCATTCCTGCACCCTTGATCATTAAGTCTTAATTTATTGCAGTTTAAACAAAAAAAAAAAATAATGAGTAACATACAAGCTGAAGTTCCTGGTAGCTCTCATTCCCTATAAATTCCCACTACACCTAGGAAACTGTGGTTTGATTTTCTGTATTGCTAATTGGCGAGCACAGCGAAAGAAACTGCTAGCAGGTTTTCATCTCTTGAATTTATTTACCACCATGGAAGTGGAAGGGGGCCATTTCTCTGGGAAGGAGGGAGAAACTGGAAGGATTACATTATTTTGACCTTACATTTGAGCTGACATCTAGCACAGTACTAAATCAATGACTTGGCACAGGAGACGGGATTAGCACGGGTGGGTTACAAGCAGTTTGCAGGACTGCAGCTGTCCTGTGGCTACCAGTGGATGTCAGTAGAGGCTCCACTTGCAAAGGAACCAAATGGAAAGAGACAAAGGAAAGAAAACTCTCCAGGTTCTCTTAGTTATAGGCAGTGCACAATGCACAAGTAGTCCAAAATGGCTAGTCTCTCCCAGCTCATGATTTAGGACTACTAGCGAGCAGTGGTACATTAAAGGATGTAGCAAAGCTGATTGGGCTGCTTGTAATTCTTTATGCTTTCACCTTTCAAAAGCAGTATTTTTTCAGTTAATTTAAAAACAATGAACAAAGTCAGGAGGCCCACTGTTGGAATAGTAGTGATGCCGGATGACAGATTAAAAAGAAGCAAAACATATATCATCCGCTCCCTCTCCCTACTCCAGCAGAGCAGCCACTGCTCCAGGAACACTTAAATGCAACAACAAAAAGCAAAGCTCTCTAATTATTGCTTTGCAGGGATTGGACTGCAACCTTTTAGTAAAGCAAACAATCTGGACAAGCTAAGCACAGGGTTTCAGCTAAACTCTTAAAAATTTTATCTAAAACAAACAAACAAACAAGCAGCACACAAATGGAGAGGGTTTCCTTTACTAAATTATAGCCCATCACCTCGTACAAGCAAAATCTGACCTCACTTCCCCAGTCAACATTCCTGGCAGTGGAGTCACTGGTAAGAGCAGAGCAACTGAACTCCCCATTCAGGGACAGATTCTGATGCCATGGCTTACGCTGAAAAACACGGTTCTTATGGTCAACGAGATGCTACTGAAGAAGGAAACGGGCATCTCAGAATTTAAAGAGATTTTATCCAAGAAAAGTGGTGGAAAATCCCATCATCCAAAGACTTTTCCTCAAAGTAAATGTGGAGTTTTCAGGTCTTTCTATCCCAAAGTAATGCAAGATAAGTTCATTTATTGGATAGGAACCTGAAACTATATTCTGTCAGTGGATGAAAACTTTCCTAGTCCCACCTGATAGAAAGCAGTATCCTCAGACATAAGGATTGAAAATCCCTCTTAGTTATTCTAGCTTGGGTGGATGCTGTTTAGTTTAACATTTTCTGTTCTTCCAGTCTGCCCAGTCTGTAAATACAAATTATTATAGCTCATGTGGTCACTAGAGCTGGTCAAGTGTTTCAAGAAAATATTTTTTTATCGGAAAAATGCCAATCCTAGAAACTGACATGTTTCATGGGAACATACAAGTTTTAACAAACTTTTGTTGGGAAAAGTTTCTTGGGTCCAGAATGGAATTTTTGGTCAAAACCACAGAGAGAGAGGGAGAAAGACCTACCTCATAATAACAAATACCACAGTGATCATCTTTCCTCATAAATCAATCCTTTGAGGCTTCTCACTATTTTGCAGCCTGGTTTCCTACACAAACGAATGTTACATGATCGCAGAATTTGTCTGTTTATCTCTCAGTCCTCCCTTAAAAACATTTGAAGCCATTGGCCAAGTTCAGTATTTACAGAGTTTATGCTGTACTGTTTGGGAGTTTTGGAGAAACCAGGGTCTGAGGAAAGGAGAGGGATGCAGCTACTCTGCCCACTGTGGGATAGTCTTCAGCATGAGAACAGACATGATGTTTTCTTGCTGGCTTGGGAAAGAGTCTGACAGATGTGAGGTAGGGAATTGGAGATGCTCCAAAGACACTGGGGGGAGAGGCGATCACAGACAAAATGAAGGAAGAATCTAAGATAATTGCAGTGGATGGGTGATGAGAAGAAGAGGCATGCAAATCATCTGTAGGAAACTTGAATTCTCTATTAGTTCTTCCCAGAACCACTTGCACCATTTTTCTCTAGGTTGTCAGTGTTTTCCTGACAATGCTGTTTTCAGAACTAAGCAGCACAGAGGAGAATGCATAGAGCTGTACAAAGAAGATCTGTTTTCTCTTTTTTGAGCCCAAAACTAAGTTTCTGTATCTTTCAGCAATGCTTCTTCACAGGCATCCCTATCTGCCTCAGGCACTTTCTGTTTTATTTTTCCCCATGTCTTTTTGTATGATTTTATATCATTGGTATTCAAGACTATATCTCAGGTGCCCTGAAAACATTTGTTTCAGCTTTTCTTGTTCCTTTGATTTCTTCTAATATGAGAAGACTCTCACGCCTGAACTATGTTCCTCCTCAATTATTTCCCTTCTCCCCTTTTCTAGCTGTAAGAATACACTCACCGCAGGTTGTGAGGCATGAAGATACATCAGTTTGGGGTAAGGCAATGTTTTAGACAGATGAAGTAGGACTTGAGAGACCAGACAAGTCTCACTGGAGGAAAAAAGCAAGAAGCTTTTGATTTACCGAGAAGGAGGAAGCTTCTGTGGAAAAATACTGGAGAAAGCTATATAAAATGAGCAGGTGTGTTGCTGTAACTAAAACTCTTCTGACACCAGTTTAGACACAGAAGAGGGAGATGAGCTTCAATTCACCCTCTAAATATTTACAGGTTATGCAAAAGCTGGCTGAGCTTCACACAGCCACAGGATGCACTATCTACAGGGTCTGAACTAGCTTATTTAAAAGTGTGATTGACATGTATTGGCATCTTCAGAGAAACCCAAATAAATAAAAAATAGCTCTAAAGCCTACTCCCTACTGGTTCATCTGAAAATATTTTATGATTGGAACAGGTTTTTTTCTTGTAGCCCTCAGCATTAGAGTGGGTGCATTGTCCCTCTTAACTAAATTTATCAAAGGGATGTGAAAACCCAAAAAAACAAGAAGAGAAAACCAGCATTGTTCATAATGAGTTATTTTATAGGGTGTTTCCCATCTTCAGCTTCAGTGTTCTGGTAATTTAACACATGGAATAATACCAGCTAGTAATTTTGGCTTTGAATGTTGTTATTTTATGTCTTATGAGAAGTTAATTGCGTCTTAGACGCAGTCAAAAAGGAAAAAAAATCCCTGAGGTATTGGGCAGATTTCTTTATATTGCTGCTTTCTATTCATTCAGCACCAGTCCATGCTAGACCAAGCAGAACTGAAAAGGAGAAGAAAAAAAAGTGGACACAGCAGGTGTAACAGAGAGCTCAGACCACAAAAGGGTGCTATCATTTTATAACATGAGCTAACCTTCCATAGCGACCTGCAAAGAATGTGGCCTTTGAAATAACTCCACTAGAATTAGTAGCCTTTCAAGAAATATTACTATTGTTCTGAATTCCACTTGAAAATTTAATTTGCCCCCTGTTATTTTCAGGCAAATTCCAGCAGAGCTTTATTCTATGAAACCTGCATAGGTGCATAAGAAACATCGTCTTGACTCAGGAAATTCGTATGCCTTTGTACACAGAGTGATCTATTTATCATGTGTGTGTTTATCTGCTCGCAGAGAGAACGCTTGTGCAGATATAATTCACGTGTGGGTGTGTGTGTTTATGTTGAAGTCGTATGCATTCTATAACTACATTGTATTATACTATGAAACACCTAATTAACCAGTATTGTATTGAATTGTTACCAAGTATTGAAATGTTAACTAGTAAGTATTGAAATGTGAAACTTCAGAGTTAGGACTTAAAAACATGTATAATAACAATACTGCAGTATAGAAAAAACATGATGTGATACAGCTTGCATATAAAGAATATACCAGAAAAACAGTTGGCCTGCTGACCAGAAGTCAGGCTTCAATTCTGAACACTCTTGCTTTGAGGAGCTCCCTCTGAGATGAAACCACTTGTGGCTGTCTCAAAGGCGGCCAGTTGTGATACAAGGATGGCTCCGTTGTCTTTCCAGCATTATGCCAGTAAGGAGGTAAGTCTAGCTAGTGACACCGGTGGGGCGATCAGAAGGTGCAGCTGGCCTCCAGAGACCTGCTCAAGCCTGTTTTAACAGCAGCCAGCAAGGCGCTTGTGCTGATGTGGCTGCAGTCCCACCGGTGGAGTGGAGGAAGGCAGGGTAGCCAGAGTCCCTGCGGGCGCCCAGTGTCCCCCCTCCAGTGGGCCCACAGGCATGTCCCTGCAAGCTGGCATCACACCTCTAAGCTGCAGTGAAGACGTGGCAGGGATCTCAAAGCCAGATGCTGTAACTGATGTAAGAGTGGACTGCATACACATCGCTAATTCACAGGAGCTCCAGCTGCAGATGACAACTTTTACTTTACTCAGTTTTTTCTCAAGCTTATTGGGGGAAAAAACCCACCTAGATTTGCAACCCGTTAGCAACCGTCTCTTAAAAAAATATTTATTTACTTTATGAATATAACCAATTTTAATAAGATGAAAAATATGAAGTGTAGGATACAATTTGGGAAACACATTAATAAATTGCCATATTTCTGCATTGAAGGATGTCAACATTTAGTTAAAAATGTCAATGAAAATGACAGCAACTGTCTGGATCATCTGTGTAATTCTGAAACTTACTACTTTATAAACATAAAACTTTTTTTTTTTAAATTTGATTCCAACAAGCTCAGCTAAACAGTCAAATTTCTCACTCCGTATCTAAACAAAAAAGTGAACAGATCTTTCATTTATTCTGCTTTCATATAGTATATATTGTACATTTCTTTAGAGAAATATTGAGCAAATATCACTTTGTTTAAAGCCATCGGGTAATAAGATTACTGGATTTGTATTTTTGTGCCATGCTAACTTTACTTTTTGCCATCTGAAACAATCTTCAGAAGGAAATGTGTACGCCTCTTCCACCCAGCTGTACAACTTTTCAAGCTATGACTGGCTACCAGCAGTCACGCTGTGTTATTTCATACTGCTAAATCTGATGAGATGTAACAAAATATGGCAGAATAGAAGACATGTCAGAAATTCAGGAGCTGAAATACACATCTTGAGGAAAAAAAAAAAAAAATACCAGTTCCCTGCAAAATCTAACCAAGTAGCAAATACATTACCAACTAGTTGACGGCCAATTTGGAAAGGAACATTACCACTTCCTTCCCTCTCCATACAATTAGTGGAGAGAGGGGTCTGTCAGCAGGGGAAGAAAAATGTGAAACTAAGGGCAAGAAAGTCCATGAGAGCTACTTACATGGTCTCCACTTTGTTTTTATTTTCTTTTTTATTTTTTTTTCCTCTGGGTAGATAAATTAATAGATCATGGCATTTTCTTTTTTCTGTGGAAAATGTGGGTCTAGAGAGATTGGACATTTTATGACTTTTAATCAGTTCCAACAAATTGTTCATTAACAGAAAAGAACTGAAAAATACCTTAGAAGTTGAAGGATTTCTGGTTTCCCATTTGAAATTACTTTCAGCTTTGAAATGCATTTCAAATGTATTTTTTCAAATGTCAAAAAGTAAAATGCTTTAGGAATCAAAATAATTCATTTCAAGCAAAACAAAACATTTTTTGACTCAAAATATTTTCATTTTTTTCTGTCTGAATAAAAAGCAAAATAATTTAAATTGCCTTGACTGACAATTATTTCCCTTCCATGTTTTTTGAACAGCCAAGCTAAAACAAAATTTATTATTTTCACTGCAATATACTAAAATATGCATAAATCTATCTAGCTTTTTGTTGGATGTCAGTCAGGAAAAGCAGGTGGAAATTCAAAATCAGTCTCTACAGGGGAAAAAAAAATGAGGTAGAGGTTAAGCAATAATCTGTGATAGATAATGTACCTTAATTTTGGGAAGCATAACTTGGAAAAAAGCTTTTTCTCAAAAGAGCTTGCTAGAATTATTGATAGCAATGCTAAAAAAGACAGCACTTATGAACTTTCTATGATTTGATCAGAATTTAAATGAAATCACAGTACGATAAAAAAGCATCAGATACACATATATGTATTTTAATTATACTCTAGTTTCAAGTTTTGCTATGAAGTTTTGCTGTAGCACAAGCAAAGGGCAAATTTCCAGACACCTGGGGAGCCATGCTTAGCCCTGCTCCCTCTCTCTTGTAATGAGGTCATTACTCACTCGTCACTCCAATAATTCTGCTATAACTGCAATAAAGCTTGTAATAATCAAGGCAGATAAAAAACAAAAGGTAATTTTAAATAACTTAAATTACCCTTTCTTTTTCTTCACTGGATATAGAAGATATTGACAACTTTAGCAATGGTTAAATCTCCTGCCTGAAGTAGGTTGCTTTAACTTTGCAAAACTATGAAGAACTTTTAACAGTGGAACTACCCCTTTCCAGTTTCTGACATTCATCTGATCAATTTTCATTCTGACATATGTGGCAGAATACATACAGTGTGCACACGTACAGTCTAACTGTAATGAATCTGATGATGAATAGTTCATGTAACAGCCCAGTCTTCAGGATCTGCTTGCCAGTGACTTTGGGATTCTTGCTAATCTTAGGACATGTCTTCCTTCTGCAGTGGACTGCAAGGCAGAAATCCGCTAGGCTGTTAGATCCAGAATCAGCATCAGTGTAGCAGTGTCTGGGCAGGGTGATGGACAAGAAGACAAGCCCTGCTTCTCAGTGGCAGACACACACAGCTCTAACGCGACTGACCTCATTTCTCATGGGGCTAGGCTGTACAGTGCTTATGTATCAGATAGCGTCAGTGCTAGTTTAGGTGTCTCTGAGCATTGTTCCTCTGCCTTTATACATGTCCTGTGTAAGACACAACTTCAGTTCTTGTGTCTGAGCTTCCTCTTCCTGTAGGCTTTGCTCCTAATCTTAAAAGAGCACCCTTTTTCTCTGTAGCATCTACCGCAGAGACACAGCAGTTAATCCCAACCCAAAACGTTTCATGTTGGATGTATAAGCCTATTCTCAAAAGCAGCTGGACTGTCACAGTGTTGCTCATTGTTCAAGCTACTAAGGTCTCCCTCTCCATAACATACTTCAGCTCAGCTGTAACACCAGAGTGTTGTGACAAGGCCTGAGGCAAAACAACAGCAGAGGCTTTCGAACACTTTGCTGGTACACAACCAGGGTCCAGCCCTTAGAAACATCCCTTGGCACTGACTGATTTACTAGTATGGGCATAGTCACAGAATTCAACTTGCTGCTGCCTTGCAGCACTGATGCAACTGATCTCACACATCTAATCCATTAGACAAATGTGAAGTCAATTTGTACATCTGCAGTGGCCATTTGCTCAGGATATCTGAGCACAGGGCAGATTCACTGGAGCTATTGAGCTTCTCCAATAAGCCTGCCAGTTGCCTGGAATTCCTAGACTAACAGCCAAAAAAGCAGCAGGACAGTAGATGATGTATAAAGATTTGCTGCCAAATATGGTGGAGTTGGCACCTGTGTCTTTGGCTCAGTACTGCAGTTCCCACTGTGAAGATCAGTGATTATTGCTTTAATAAGCAGTTCTTAAGTGAGGTACCTGATATCTGTTGTTGCAAGAGATGGAGTGCCAAAGGAACAAAAGATGGGGAAGTTATAAAAAGAACTAATCCTTGGGGCTCACCATTCAATTTACCTTGGGTTTTATTATTCTTGAAAAAAATTCTTGGAGTTATTTCACCAAAAAACAGTACACACAAAAAGATTTCTCAGTGGGTTGCTTATTGGTTGAGGTTTTGCAAGTTACCAGGAGTGCCCAGATTTCTGAGTCCCATTTTACAAGAAGCAAAACTGCAGAAGGTCCCCAAAAACTTGATACTAACCCATTTGCAACAGCACAACAGTGTTCTCCAAAGGAAGACATCACCATGGGGTTGGTTCGTAACTCACTGATGCCAGCAAGACTCTGAAAAGATTCTTATTCAAAAAACTCCACTAAAGTCTGTGTCTCTTTGAACTTCAGAAGTGGACATATATTTATGTAAACATGTTATAGGTAGGTCAATTCTGTCAAGCGTGTGTGTAGTTTCTCCAAGTCACATTAACATTAAAAGAAGAAAAGGAAAGGCAATGTGACTTTCAGCAACAGGTTAGTTGCTGTTTCATCTTTACAACAGAAACATTAACGGCACAGTCTGAGAAGTGCCAATAATTAATCCAGATGCAAAGAAAGAACCTTTGTCTTTGAATCTGTGTGCTGTGCTTTCACATAAATGTACATTAGTGAACTATTTAATGTATGACTCATTGTGTCATAAGTGGTCACATATTCTTCAGTTAATATAGATACAATTTGAACATTAAGTTTGGAGAAAAGGGTAAAAAGGCAGTGCTGCAAAATACCTATCCTTAAAACCAGCAGCTGGATGTCCTAAGATTATCCCAAATAATGTCTCTTTCTGAAGCACAGAAGGTCACATTCTGTAGTCAAGTAAAATCTCAGAATGATGTGACTTGTGGCATACGTAACTATTAGTCCCTGGTCCTATGCAAAAGTCTCCAAAGAATGTTTCCATTGCTAAATGGGGAACAGAAGTTTGTAAAGGTAGGTTTGTCTCAGGCTTACCAGCAGATGGAGTTGGAACCAGGGTCTTGATATGCATGATCATTAACAGGAATAAGGTTCTTTTCTGGAATAGCAGCACATAGCTGGTATAGCAGTGACATCTTAATTTATAATAGAACAAGTATGCAAGATGTAAGTGGAGAGAGATTTTTATTCAAATGCAAGTGAGAAAACACACTTGAGAAGCCTGGAATCTGTGCTGAAACATCTAACACAATTCGAAAAAGGTAAGAAAAAGGACAAATACGGCTTTTTCCATTCACAAGCAACTGACTGGATTATGAAAGTGATGTGTAAGGCTTTAAACTACTTCCAGAGAAAAGCTAGACAAAAAAAGCACTGTGCCAAAGAACACACTGGTACAGATCCTTTTTACATACAGTTAAATATTATAGTGAGTCTCTCTCTCTGACTTATCTACATTAATAAATTCAATGACAAAGATGTTACTCAGTTTGGGACTAAAAATTTTAAGTCACTGAATGAAATCAAGAAGTTAAGAAGATGTGAAAAAATACTTACTTTTCCCCTTCTTCCCTCTCAGTTGATGATGCTTCAGCTGTAGGTATAGATGCTTCTCACCTAAAATAATAATGGAACAAGGAGGCTAATTGCTTCCACTTTCATGAAACATATGAAACAAGACTCATGCTCTGACTGTTGCATTTTGGTATGAGGACATTCCATGAGTCTTTACATTGGAAGAAGCTGTTCTGAATGCAGACCACAAACCTCTTGTTAAAATTCTTGGAGCAGAAACTGATTATCAGGCTGATACATTACAGAACTGGACATTAAGGCAAACTTGTTATCATTATGATATCATGGCTGAGTTATCTGAAAAACAGGGTAAAGCTGTACTTTTCCTCTTGACTATTAGAGACGAAAAGGTTGCTGCAAAGAATCTTTCCACTTACCCCTCCTGCCTGCCTCCCTCCCCTTTTAGGGAAGTGGGACCACAAACCTTAGAATGAGTCACAGCAGAAATGGAAGAAGTCCCTCAGCATGATTTCCTGCTGCCCTGCAGCTTGTGTAGGCTTTAAGACCTGGGCAGAGTAGGTGAGAAGTGTTGCCATCTGGACTGGCAGTTTTTTTACACTCACTCTGTACAGGTGCAAATGGTTGCAAGGTGTTGGGCAGTGAAGAAGCAAGAACATCCAGTTCAGAAAGATTCAGGAATTTGTGTACAAAACACTCAAGCCATCCTACTCACCAGCAGCCCCCAAATGAGCTCAGTCAGAGTCACTGCAGCACTATTTCCCTTCAGATGGTCTGGTAGATAGGTAGGAGCAGAGGCAGGGACAAACACAGAAGTCGGTTAATTCTCAGTGGCCCACCTGGGTACCAATTTTGATGTCAGGTTGACTGAAACTGCTGCTAGGAAGGTGAGAAAGGCTTTCTTTTGAGCACTAAGAGGCTTAACCACACCTGAAAGAAAACTTGTGTGATCACCTAAAATTTTTGCTTCATGTTCTCTTCCCAGATGCTTTACCTGACCACAGGGAATGTACCTAGGAGCATGCTGTCACTAGGCAGAATGGTGAATTCTAATTAAGTGGAGTGTGACAAAATTCCATGGAAATACAAGTCAGCTTGTCATTTACAGGGAAGTTAATCAGATCTATTCAAGATGATGATGGAGTCAAGGCTTTAACAAGCCTGTGAAATAATTGGAAAATGACATGCCTCTTTTTTTCCACTTCCATTCTACCTCTAATCTGTTATACTTCCTTAAAACAAAGCCTGGAGTAAAAGGTTAGTTTGTCCTTTGTGATCAAACATCACCAACCCACACACATGCCTAGAACACTTGCTCTGCACAGTGGCGTCTTCTTAGCTGCTCTTTAACCCTGGCAATGCTCAGCAGTGATGCTTTCCAGTTTGCAAAGCATCCAGCTTCTTGCCCTGAGTGGCAAGAATATACCTGACTCTCTCACATCTCTGCTCAAACAGGTTTCATAAAACTAGATACCCCCCAGTCAGATTTACCTGAAGTGCTTAATCTAGGAGGAACCATGTGGCTGCATCTGTACTAGCACCTTAAGCAGCACCAGCACACCGGCATATGTGAAGGCATTCAATAAGCTACTCTGTGAATTTCTTAGAGTATTCCCCAGCACACTTATAGCCCAGGCCGACTAGCACTCTCCTAAATTTCTGGGAACAATCAGGAAGTTAGCAAAAGCCAAGAAACATTCCCAACAGACCATCTGCATCTGACCATCCTGTTCAATCTGGACATGGCCAGACTGTGCCAGCCCCTGCACTGCTACATTTACAAGCTGAGATGTAAGCCCAGAGCTCACCTACAAGATAGAAACCCAGAACAAATGCTGCAGACCAAAACCTTTCTTGAAAGAGACAGAGAGGAGGAACTCATTTGGTTTTACTCAACTGCTCAGTGGCAGAAACTGTAAATGAGGGTAGGGGAAATGATCCTTGGAGGATGGGTATCCTCACTCACCCATACACGACTGTAGGAAATCACGCTCACTCATGGTCCATCTTTGCACAAGAAAGCATGAGGTCCTGTGTGCAAAGTGGCATAAATTCAATCATCCCCATTGTAAAATTGCTTAGCACCTGATTTTTTTACGTCAGGGGAGGAGAATGGGTTTGAATCCTCGTACATGTCCCACACTACACTGACCTGATCTGCTGCAAGGAGGGCACCATACACACACCCTGCTTCAAGAGAAAAAAATCCCTTCTAACTTATTAAAAAAAAAAAAAAAGACAAAGCTCTACTTCAATGTGGACAACCAAAATACAGATGCTGAAGGAAGGGATTTATGTTACTAATTTCAGAAACATGCAGATGTTCAGCATTTGGCAAGCAAAGGCAGCTCAAAATGCTGCCCATAGGGGTCCTCGCTCCTAAGCATCTCTCTGCAGGGTGCTCAGGCACCTTCTCAAGGCTATGAAGCCCATTCAAGAGGCCAGGCTCCTCCAGGTGCATTAAGGGTAGCAGGACAGTGACATTCTTCTGTGGCTCTTAGGCCAAGCGTTTTCTGAGATCCAGTCTTCTCTGCAAATACTTCCTATAAGCTCACTTACATACTTTGCAGCTCCACATATTTCCATAATACACACTTTAGAAAATGATGGTCCTATTTCTTTTCTCATTTATGTGCATATAGATCTGGTGCAACTTCACTTAAGCCAACGAAGCAAAAGCATATGTAAACAATAGGAAAGATCAGCCTCTGCATTTCTTGGTTAAAATTCTTGTGACAAATGATTCTGGGGCCCTATTTTGGAAGTATCTAACTTGAAACAGCTTTTCAAACCAGAGTACTTAATACTGTCTAGAGATCAGTCTTCTTTAGGGCACCCAAAAGTGAAGTTCCCAGTATTGCAAGTCACTCTTAAAAATCTTGGCCATTTTTTCAAAGGATGTGTCAGTGTCTCAAACAGATGCAAAAGCAACGACCACTCAAATAGTTTGGTGTTTACAGGTTCATCAATCAAAAAGAAACACTTTGATCACCTGACATGATTCAAACAAGATACTTGATATCTGATACCAGACCAAGATCATACAGGTCTAATAAACTTTTGGCTGCTGCAAATTTCTTTTAAAAAATATAAAAGAGGATCAGTTATAGAGAAGTTGATTAATATGCACTCTGCTCAAACAGTCTTGAACATCTGTGTATTAAATTCATTTATTAAATTATACCAATCTGTATTTTAATGAGTAAAAGATACTTATTCTGCCATCCATCAAAATAAACTCAGGAAATACTTAACATTATAATCATTTTTCTTGTTTGAACATGAGTTATGAAATATGAATCCCACACTAAGAATGCTGTACTTGCCATTATGATCAAATATGTTTTTACAGGTGCACCAAATATTCTGTTTTCATTTCATTCTCAAACTGTTGAAAATATAAACCATGTTTTATATTTCTTAGGTAGGTAATATTGCCTTTTTCCCCCCACATGGCACCCATTATTAGTGAGTTATTACTGTGCCTTTTTTCAAACACACACTACATATCCTAAAGTTGCTTAGTAATGAAAATACAGATTTATGTAACATCTAGTATCAAATAACATTTAGGGCACACTTTGGTATTGAAAGGTTTGGGGCACTAATAACTTTCAAGTGCATGTTAATATTGCCAGATAAGGTGTATACAATCTGTTGGGTCAAGTTCAGTCTTTTACCACTTTGTTTTTTTTGCCTGAGGAAAGTTAACATTTAGGTACAACAGGATTTAATATATGCATGCACTGAATTTTTGTTTCTTATTGTTCTGATAACTGTAATTTTTATTCCCATTTTCTTGGTCTCCTTTTATTAGAAAAAAAGAAAAGGAAGAAAACCTGGCAGACAGACAGCAAGCCCAGCTGGGACAGCAGGTGAGCTAAACTGTACACTTCTTCCCAGTATCAACTTGACACCATCTCAAACACTAAGCACAGTCATTAAAAAAATTCCTTCTTTCTATTTGTAGAGTGAGTAGCCAGTTAAAGACAGAGCTTAGAGCTGGAAACCATATTCTCAAAGAAAACAATATTTGGGAAAGTGCAGTGAAAAAAAGCAAGAAATGACTGCAAGGCACAGAGGTTCTCAGCTGGTATTGAATCCACATGCTTCTGGTGACTTCAGCTACAAGTCCAATACAGAAGTTTGGCACCGGGACTGTAATAAACAGGTAAAACTCACCATATTAGTAAGCGAGACTACAATACTAATTTCAATACAGAATTGGGAACTTCTCCATTGATTTCAATGGCAGTAGGTTCAAACCATGAAAGAACACATCAGCAGTAGAGCCAGCACACTATAAAAAAGCAGTCACATTCTGGAAAGCAAATGTAACCACACATTAATCCAATTTTGTAAAAGAAATCAAGAGAGTAGGAAATAATTTGGCATTTTATGGGCAAAGGGGGAAAACCCTTCAATGAAGCCATCACTTCATACAGGTGCAACCACAGCATAAGTTACCACCATGCCAAAATTGCAGCTAAGGCAATAGCAACCCTTTTCATGGGTACAAGTAAAAGAGCTGATATGAGGAAAGAAGAAAATGGTATAGAGGAAAATCCATAAACAGAAGTTCTATGGTGAGTAAAAGAGTGCTCTGTCGCCAATTATGGCCAAACATGGCACTAGGAATAGGAAAATTTATGACTTCTAACTTAAAGACAAGATTTAGAAAATTCTTTTTCTTAAAAGAGGTCTCATTATTGCCACTCCATTTATGATTTTTTCTCCCTATCTAATTAGTCCATATCATGCATAACTTCCTAAGTCATTTCTTGTTGAAAAACCCACCATTTCTGTCCTATACCAACAGTTTGTATAGATCTAGAAAGTGAAGAAAAGCCACTGGTCTGAACTCTCAAAATATACAGGCCAAAGTGATTGACCAATACTTAGTACCTCATATTCTTAACTACCATTTGCCTTGAACTTATCATCCTTAGAAAGACATTCAGTCTTGATGGAAAGACTTACAATGATGCAAAGAAAGTATCAGATCCTAATCTGAGTTACTACAAATATTACTCACGGAAATTAAAGAATTTTCCACCTTATTTTTAAGCACAATTAATGTAGAATTGTATTCCGAATACTAGATTCCATTGAGGACACTTATGTACTAGCCTTCAAAGATAAAAAAAGAAATACATCTGATGGAGGATCATAGCCACCACCTGATCTACCAGAAGCATCTGGAAATCTAGTGAGTTCCTATCTATTGCACATTTACTTAAAAAAAGAGTAGACAAATCCCTCCAGTTGGCAAAGCCTACATCCTTTATTGACTTTTCTGTACTAGACAAAATAAAATATGGGCATATGTACATGTGTAAAAAACCACAAAGAGCAGTTTATTTAACCAGAGAAGGCATTTTTCCTGACAGTCATGTACTTCTTGACTTTATTATTTGAAAAGCACCTTTCTGAATTGCACTCTATTGATATAGGTTCATGAAAGCCAGGTCCTGCTTGACCAATATGATCTCCTTCTATGACAAGGTGACCCGCCTAGTGGATGAGGGAAAGGCTGTGCCTGTTATCTACCTGGACTTTAGTAAGGCCTTTGACACTGTCTCCCACAGCATTCTCCTGGAGAAGCTCGCAGCTCATGGCTTAGGCAGGTGTACTCTTCGCTGGGTTAAAAACTGGCTGGATCACCATGCCCAGAGAGTGGTGGTGAATGGAGTTCAATCCAGTTGGTGGCCGGTCACAAGCGGTGTTCCCCAGGGCTCAGTTCTGGGGCCAGCCTTGTTTAATGTCTTTATCAATGATCTGGATGAGGGGATTGAGTGCACCCTCAGTAAATTTGCGGATGACACCAAGCTGGGCAGCAGTGTTGATCTGCTCGAGTGTAGGAAGGCCCTGCAGAGGGATCTGGACAGGCTGGATCGATGGGCTGAGGCCAACTGTAGGAGGTTCAACAAGGCCAAGTGCNCATCCCTGGAGGTGTTCAAAAAACATGTGGATGTGACACTCCAGAACATGGTTTAGTAGGCATGGTGTTATTGATTTGATGGTTGGACTATCTGATCTCAGAGGTCTTTTCCAACCTTAACAATTCTATGATTCTATGATAAGTTGGAAATATTTGAAATGTCACATTTATTGTTTAGTTGAGATGAATAAAACAGATTCAGGATTAAATGCAAATAAATTAATCCTGGAATTTTCTCTCTATTTTACCATTTCTAATCAATATATCAAAAGGAAAAACTTCAGTTTGAGTTGGTGGAATGATTCCTTCGTCCCATTGGTCCCAAATGTTTTTAGGAGGAATCCCTATCAACATAGAAATCCACCTTTGTCAGCCACAAACAGGGCATTAACAGTCATGATTCTTATAAAATCCTCAAGAATAAACATATAGAAAAAGAAATCTGCATTAAGTAGCAAGCCAAACAATTGAGTATAGATTAGGTGCATATCAGAGATAATATGTAGTTAAATGCTGAACAAAGTTGTGTCAGAAAAATTGAGGATACTTGAAGTTAAATATTTAAGTCATTGAATTCTTTTGGGGAGTGTCCTTCACTGCAGGTCTCTCAGCGTTCAGCTTCAGTTTTGATCATCTTTTTCAGGCCTGCAACATATATGAAAATTTAGCAATTATTTTATGACAAAACAGGAACCTCACACTCTTCTATAAACTTGTGAAAGTTGGAATAGTTTTGTAATTTCTCTTCTTCAGTCTCCACCCTGATTTGTAAACCAACCGGCATAAACCAAGATAACATTTCAGGCTAAAACGGTAAAAGAGTCAGTGAGCTACTCTTGGACTATTTCTTACCTGATCCAAATCTGGAATTTAAATTCTCTGCCCTTACTAAAGACATTGCTCAACCTTCTGCAATGATAAGGAAACTCAAATAGAGGAAAGCTGCACTTCTGAGTGTGGGTGGCTATCCTGTTCATATGAAAAATTGGCAGCAAGAGTTTTCTTTCTTTTACTCATTAGAAAGCCAGATGGCCGCAAAAGCTTCTTCATGGGAAGAATTTGTTAATTTAATTAATTTTTAAGACAATTAAATAAAAGAAGGAAATAGCAGTGTGCTTATTGGTGTTCCACTGCAGTAGTAACTGCAACATGTACAGGCAGAGGAATACCATAAGGGTGTAACTCCTAGTCCCAAACACTCAGTCCCCACCCAAGAATGCAACTAACAGTCTTCAGAATCAAAAATGTGTTTTTCTACTTGTAAGCATTTTCCTTTGCCCTTTATAGGCTGCCATGAGTATCTGTGAGACATTCTCCATTTTGGTGCCTAGTGGTCATTAAGTAAATGTAAGTTTTGAGTAAAGAGAAACACAAGCTAAGACTCTTAAGTGAACCATCTAACCATCAAACCATCTACTATCAAACTATTACATCTATTGGGTTTTGCATCTTTTCTATTCTTCTTCTTTTAAGATTGATGCTCCTAATTATTTCTTTGTCAAAGAGAACTTAACTTCCCTGTGCCCCAAGACATACTTCACAAGATTTCCATTCTTCACATTCTTCTCTGTTTTCAACTGCCATCTGCCTTTGGCAAGTAATATATTACTGAAAATTTCCAATTATTACATTAAAAAATAAATTTTTCAAGACCCTCTGAATGCATATAACATAAGAGTGTGGAAAATAAAAATCATATTAGCAGATGAAAACCTATTATTTAACATTAAAAAAAACTCTTAGAAGAAATAACTCAGAGCGGAGACACTCAGTTCACACTGAAGAAGATATCTAGCAAGTAGTAATACTGGAAAAACTTTGGTATAAGAGGCAAATGCAATTTCAATACAAGTTTAAAAAGTTATATGGCTATGGCAGAGGCAAATATAGATCTGATCTGCATATATAGGAAAAGGAATGTTCTTTCTCCTTTTATCTCCCGGAGTTTTCCATGGTCCTATCCACCTTGGTCCATGGAAGTTATTGACAAATTGCAGGGATTTGACAGGAAAGTATGTAAATTATTCAAAGTTTTATAGCAGTTGATTTAAAATGAATGTGTGAAGGTCAGAAGGTTAAGTGCTAAGCAAAGAGAGACATAATAACAATACACATATATTTTAAAGTCCTAGACACTGAAGTTGTAACGCAAGTATTTAGGATGATATTCATAGTTTATGTGGAGGAGTAGGATGGCAGCAGGAAACTGTGAATTCAGGCAAAATTAACTGAGACACCTATTTAACTACAGAATAGTTTACAAAAGAAAGTAAAGGAAGCTTTGGGACACTGAATATTTAAACAGGGCAGCCTAACCTATTCAAAGTTATTCTTCAGAGAATAACTTAATTTTTGCAAGGGAATAAACTAGATCACTGGTGTTTAACCTCTCTGGCTGTGTAAGTCACATCTTTCATCAGTGTTTGGAGACACATATGCCTCACCATAAAAGACTTTGTTCACATGTTCAATCTTTATATGTGTATAGGTGCAGAGCTCCCAGAAAGCAACAAAGGTACTGAACATCTGTGAGTCATCTGAACTGCACATGTATTACTTCCACATACCTGAATCCTGGGTTCATGCTGGCCTTGGAACAATCATACTTACTGCACATACATTACCCAAGACAAGTCCACCCAGAAGTCTCTGGAAATTCTTAGTTGACTGTCAAAGATAATGTCTGAGAATGGGCTACTTCTACTATTAACAGTTGGACAGATTACTCCTGGTTGCCTTTTTCTTCCCAAGGCAACTTGGGGGTATACATGCTTGAAGGGCAACTTCAACTACTTCCTAGCCATCATCTTTCTTCAAGAAAGACCTTATCCTCCCAGCTCTAATCAAAGAAACATTGCTATTGCTGCAGTAGATCAGTTGAAATATTAATTTGTAATATCTATCAGATTTACATATATCTCTCAGAAGCCATATCTTGTCAAATCTGTCTGCTAATGAGAGACTATTGTTGTTTATTTCCCCTATGCTGTCTTTTTTATTTACTATACCAAGAAAAGCAAAGAGCAGACACAACAAAGATAATGCAACAGTAGAGGATAACCATAATTGATAGGAATTATTTACCAATTTACCATAAAAATCTTTTAAGTGAAATATCAACTGAAATTTTGTCTTGGAGGTAGTTGAAAATAGTCCCTTAAGACAAAGAAGTAGAGATTGTTTATAAGAGCTGGTTCTCAGCAGAGGTTTTGGGAAGGAAATAAGCATTCTTCACCAGTTGCACAGTATATTGCCTTAGGCAGAGTACATTGATACTAAAACAGTTTGTCTTATTATTCATCTCTGTTCATTTCTGCAGTTGGTTTTGGTGGTGACATGAAAATAAATGAATAACAGAGTATCTAAACAAATGTTTTGTCTAATGGAGATCTTATAAATGACATGCCAGTTACATAAAATGTCAGATTCTCTTCTGTCACTGTTTTGCACCAAAACAAAGTGTGTGATTTATGAGGAAAACAATTAAATAGAACCCAGAGAGCATGGAAGGACTCTTCCTAAATTCCACAGAGCTTCAAAATGGATTTTTTTTTAAGAAGAAATAAAAGTTACTGACAAAAAAAAATTTAACCTCGGAAGGCCCATGAGGATTTTAAGAAACTTATACTACTCTGAAAAGAAAGACCTAGTGGAAGCTCCACAAGGCACTTACAGATGGGGATGGTAAGGCAAGAAAATCCAAAAAAAGACACATAGAGTAGATGTAGATTAGATTACAATAATGTAATTCATTAATATTTTGTACACAAGACTGCAAGTCCCCCAAATGTATGATTATAGATATGAAAAGTTTCAAAGTGACCAGTACTTTTATCACCTAACTTACAGATTTCTTATGATATCAACAGAAAGAAAGAGAGATTACCACAAAGAATGATTAAAAGCATCTCAGTGAGGTTTCTGCCCTGAATTCTTCAGTGGAGTCTAGAGAATGACTTGCAGGACCATGGATTTGCAATGCCTAGCCCTATGTATCTCTCCTCTTGCTACAGCTAGGAGAGTAAGCACCCATGTCTTTTCACATGGGGTCCTAAACGTCTGGTGGAATGCTTTTAACTTCAAATATTCATTAGACTTGAAATGGAATGGTACAAATTCCTGCACTATGTCTTGTTGACTGGTCACCAGCTGCTCTTTCCCACCATTGAGTATGAATATTACCAATACTCGCAGAATCCTACTCCATCATGACAGCCCATCGTGCAACCTACCCACTGATTAATCACTGCTTCAGAATGCATTTCTAATTCCTCCTCTCTTCCAGGGACTCTCACTTGCCCAGACACATGACTACACTGCACACTGCCTGTGTTAAAAAAAAGGTCACAAAGCTTGGTGCCTACAGTTAGATGGCCTGAATTCCTTCTGTGAGAACATAAAGGAAATCTTCTATGACACATGCAGATCCATTTGGTTTGTGCCACTCAATGCAAAGCATCCATTTTATTCTGATCAGTTCCTTTCAGATTCTTTAAAGGAAGGGGACGAGTAGACCAAGTCAGGAACACATTCTGGACCAAGTCAGGAAATGAGGTCAAGTGGCAGGACGCTGAAAAATTTTCTTGGGATAAGGCAAAGATTGTCGATCAATACTTCTGTTGGGGCACATATCCTAGGTTCAAATGTCACTCGATTTCAAACATCTGGTGTCAGGGCCCTGATTGGCCTCACTTGGGGCTGTCACCCTTATCTACTGCCCATGTGCCCAAGAGCCCCAGTTCAGGCCTGTGCCTTCCGTTCCTCCATGAGCTGTGTCATAGGTGCACCTTTCTCCACATCTGACCATGGACCCAGCCTATTCAGACTCAGAACTGTGGACCGAGTTTCTGGCTTAATCTTAGACCAGCCTGGGGATCACTGGACTATGTCTGATCCTAGTTACCATTACCAAACCCTGGCTCTGACTTCACCCTGGCCTGCCTTGTCACCATGGACTTGCATGATGACCTGGAATCTTGGCTGATCCCAGCTGCCATCCCTAGGCCTGCCTTGCTCTCTTGCTTGGAGACAGTGGGACGGGGCTGGCAAGGACCCTGTCCTGCTGGCCATGGCTCCCAGTTACCCAGTCCTTAGGTAAGAGTTCGCCCTCACTTGCATCCCAATACCTGACCTTGGAAGAGTGATCCAGTATTCCCAGCACAAATGCCTAAGTTCCACTCTGTTAAGGCTCTACTCAAGAGGTTAAAAGCAAGGTGCTCTTTGCACAGTCGGTCAATAGTAGCTGTACTGTTCTCCCCTGTGCTCTACATCCTGCTTGCCACACACAGAATTGCCTTCTGTATAGAAAATTTACAAAAGTTTCAAGACCAGAAGGGCAGAGGAGGGGATGACCAGTAATCCCCTTGGAAGGGTCACATGTGAGGTCCCCAGACCCAATTCCCCAGAACAAGCATTGCATTAAGCTATCTCTACGTAAAAGAAATGGAGGTGGTCCAGAGATCAGACATTATCTGTGTTACCTGTTCCATTCATATTCTAATAGCTAGATGAAGATAAAGGTTGCTTTTGCCTTTTTTCTTTCTTTTGCAAGACATTTGCATTCATAACCACACAGCCAACCAGTTTCAAATGTCTTCAACCTCAAGAAGAGGTGAGTTCCCTAAGCAGTACAATATTATGAAGGAGACTCTCCAGTTACTTGGGTAGTTTGAGTACTTCTATTCTTTGAAGGGTTAACATTCTTGTTTTAAGATGGACACTAGAAACTGCAGAGATTAATATATAATTCATTTATAGGTAACATTATTTTAATAAGCTGAACAACTGGAGAAAAATGAATGCAGGAAATGTGTTACACATTCTAAATAACACCTTTTTAACTCTAAACTGTGTTTGCATTCAAAGACACATGACAAAAATTGTATCACACAAATATAAGGTGGAACCCCTCCACACACTTGTAGAGTCATCAGAAACTGCTTCTCAAAGAAAAAAGAAAGTTTAATTAAGAAGGGTATGAATTATAAGCTAATGTATTCCCAGTTGTTTTAAAATTTTGTCAAATAAAAGAAGAATTATATGGGTAAATTGCTGGCAGTTGTGCCTACCAGTGAGTTAAACCAAAGCAAAACAAATTTTAAAAGCTGAATTTAGAAAAAATTTTAATCTAAAAATCATAATATGGATTTGTATATCTGAGGAAAGTGAGGCATATTCTACTACAACCACTCAATAATAATCCTTCCTATGCAGTTTTTAGAAGCATAGTGATTTTATTCTGTAATTTCTGAGAATCACAGAACCATAGAAACATTAAGGTTGGAAAAATATCTCTAAGATCATCCAGTCCAACCACCAAGCCAACAACACCATGCCTACTAAACTGTGTCCCAAAGTGCCACGTCTACATGGTTTTTGAACCCCTCCAGGGATGGTGACTCCACCACCTCCCTGGGCAGCCTGTTCCAATGCTTCAACACTCTTTCAGTAAGGAAATTTTTCCTGATATCCAATCTAAAGGAAGATTCATTTATTCTAGGATCATACTGACCAGAGGGCTTTAACTAAGTTCTTACTGAGCAGCTGCAAAAGAATACTTAATACCAAATAACTATGCTCTATATACCAATAACTAGACCTTAGAATGTCTGTGGGATTTAGTGTCTACCAGAAAAAAAATCATGGCTGTGTATTCTTACTCTGTAAGAATGTATACTTGAACTGATTTAAGTAGTTTAAATTTCTAATGTTCAATCATGAGACTTCCCTTTGATTGAACTATTATGGGATCATTGATAGCCCCATAAATTCCAAGCCTGGAATTAAAACCCTGCTCACAAACTGAATAAAAATCTGTATGGAAGAGGCCAGATTTCAAGTTTCATTTTAATATAAATTTGTTACTTTAGAATTCTATAGAAGCAGAATAAACACACCATTGAGCCCTATTCTTTTAAGTAATTTGATTTACTAAGAGAACTGATATAAACTAAAAAAAAACCCCACTTTATTTTACTTCACATTGCTTTTATTTAACTTTAAACTCTGCTTTGAATTAATAAGGTTCCAAATTTCTTAAGGTGCAAAGCAAGTAAAAATTCAATAAATTCATAAGAAACATGTTATGGATAATTGCCTAATTAAAATTCCTAAAGAAGTATGGGTGTTTTGTACTGCACTTACCCTAACACTCGCCCATTGCACATGTGTTCATTAATCTTCTTTTATTTGATCCTGTAGTTTCTTTCTTTTTGTGGGTAATATATTATGAAAATAATATTACTAGTGCTCATTTACATAATCAGAATATACTGGATTCCCATGATTTGTGCATTTTTCTTCTCTAGCTTGATAAGGTTATTAAAATTATAGGCCAGAACATGGCATGATGATTGGTGAAGAGTGTTTTCTGAAGACTGTGTGCTGGTTAGAACTGAAATTACCATTTGTTTCAAAATGTTCCAGGGAATGATTGCCCACTGAGATAATGTAAGTTAAGTAAAGAAAACTTCAAACAGAGTTTAACGACAAAGTTGTATCATGTGTATTTAAGGGAAATTCAATGTATTTAATACAGTGCCCTGTCTTGCAGAGTGCAATACTAGTCTCTTTAAACAGCTTTTTCTTCCTATTTTTTAACAGTACCATAAAAAATCATTGTTACAATTCATCATTCCAAACAGTCAAGGCTAGCATTTTATAGAAGCACAAGTAATTGTAAGGAAAGGATATGTTATAGAAATAATAAAACCTTAGTATAAAGGTCAAGCTATGTGAAGTAAAAAGCTTTTATTAAAGAACCTCTACTTCTGACTTAGAGACCCTCAAAATCATTATGATCATCCCCACCTCTGTTAAAATTAAATGGTTAGGTCAAGAAACATATTTTAATATCTTCAGCATAGCTTTTACTTAGCATGCACTCTTGAAAGAGCAAATCATAGTAATATCATGGGGACATGTGTACAGAATATCAGTATTCATGAACAGCAACTGCACCCAGTCTATCTCTCACTTTATTTTACCCTTTCTGGTGCTTCTGGTTCTTTAATTTTAAGAACAATTTGGGGAAATATTTAGTTTAATCTTAGTCTAAAATTTATTGAAACAAATTCACTCTGGATTAAACTTTTTATATACTGTTGCTAGAGCAGCTAGAAGTTCCAACTTTGTCAAACTGAATATTATTAAATATTGTAAAAACCACAATAACTGTACCAAAAAGTACCAGTCTTAGACAAGAAGTGATAAGTTAATCAGCCCAAAAGGCAGAGAACATAAAATAACAGCAAGAGGATTATGGACAGCAATTGCTCAGTGGCCATTCATGACCTGCAAAATGGTGTGTGACCAAAAAAAAAAAAAAAAAAATAAAAACATGTATTTAAAGAGAAAACGAACACAGTTCTCTGACTACAAAGGACAACTCATTGACATGTCACTGTAATATATTCTACATGATTTTACTGCCTTCCGATGTCAATTCTTGCACAAAATATTTTCAGACTTTTTTCTTAGCTATTATTTTAGCTTCACTCACAGTAAAAGGAAAGGGAAAAATATTTGCATTATAAGCTATAAAATCTAAGACACTTGTAACAGGAAGGTGTCATTCAAACATGATGGAAGATGCTGAATGAGATGGAAGCACATGGATAAGTGAATAACTGTGAACTTGTAGTCACTTTTTTGCTAAGCTCCTGGAAAAGCAATATTGTTTAGGAAGTCAGCTGGATGTCAGTGAAGCACACACTGACTGTAATGGATGTGGAAAACCCTAAGGCTGGGATTTTTTGAACATTGCCTAAAAGGTTCAACAGTTGATGAAATCAATGGGAATTCCACGTCTCATTTTCAGAAGTGGATTTGAAAACCATTACTTTAAGTGCACTTTTCAGCTGGAAATACTAAACATTTATATGATGGAGAATGAAGTTATGGAGTCTTTGCATGTTCTTCTACAGATATCCCAGGCACTGACGAGAACATCCTTCCATATTCTCCCCTTCTCTGCATCCACTTCATTCTTCTCCTCCATTCATAGACACTCTTTTTCAGCATTACCTCCGTGTTTTTTCGATTTTCCCCATCTTTTTATCTCTAATGCTTATTGTATTCATTAACAGGTGAGCATATGTTTTTATTGAACATATATGTATAAAAATAACATTAAAAACCATTTTAAAGTCATATGCAAAAGGGAGAGCGTGCTAGAAACCTCATGCAACCTCAGCTGATTTATCTTGGGCATATGCATTTTGATACAGGCTTTAATTACATGATCACAAACTTTTTTCCATAGCACCCGAGCCATTTCAGTGCTCAGATTGGATGGTGCTTACTTAATGAACAGCTGTTCAATATTTACTTCATTGTTCGATACATGGTCCCATTGTTCAATGGATGGCCTCATGCCATCTTTGTTGCACACTATTCAAACCCTTGTATAAAGACATTTATTAACATCCCCATGAGTTTTCTTTTATGATGCTCATCAGTATAGTTTTGAAAGCTTTACAAATATTAATTATATCCACAATATCCATGTGAGATGATGGGGTTTATGCACACCCTACAAATGGGGAACTGAAGCAGGGAGATTACAGTTAATAATATCCATTTTAAGTATCCAATTTGAAATACCTTGGGTTTGATTTATGGCTCCAATTGACCTAAGTTGCAGCTGGGAGTCTTCAGCACTTTTTCAAATTTGTTTCCACAATCTGAAGCTGGATACCAAGAAAATGAAGTACATTCCGTTAGCAGAAATCTATGCAAAGTTTGAGTTATTTTCCCAGTATCCCATATCTAGACCTGAGATGGGAAGAGAATTCAGTTGTCCAGACTAGCATCCATATCTTCATTAAGAGGCTCTCCCTTTTTCTTACTGAAATCTCTTGCTTCATCTTTGCATTTCTTCCCACTTTTGCAACACATGGGTGATGAAGACAACCTTATTTGTGATAGAAACTCCAGAGAGATAATCTCCATCCTCTCATTGGGACAGAGATCTTAGAAGTAAAAACATACGGATCTCTAACTAAAAGTTGTGCCATGATATATAGGCAAACCTTTAAAGTAGAATTTCCTACTCTGATGCCCTGAATTTTCAACGTTAATAATGTCTCACTTCCCACTTCCATTTTTCCCTATTATTGACTCTTTGCTCAGATAATCTCAATTTCCTCTCTCTAGTTTCCTCTTTGTTTTCCTTTAGCTCTTCCCCTACACCCCTAGAGTCCTTGTTTCCCTAGATATATTGTTTCAGTCCAGCCTTTTTCTTTCTCAAGTTCAGCTGCTGTTTCTGTTGCATGTGAACACACAGTTCCTTCTTTATCTTTTTGTGACAGAAGGGTTATAGCTGAAGAGAGGTAACTGTCATAAAGAGTATAATGCAAGACCAGTTCCCTGCTCTTGTTTTAGTGTCCATATAAGCCAGAAAGTCTGTCTTTGTCTCTATCACTGTGAGCTAGGGCATGCTCAGGTTCTTGGTAAGGGATGGTGCCTACTAAGTAGAGAAAGGTGTAGGGACACCGGGAAACATGAGGATGCTTTGGAGTTTTTAATCCGTAAAACTTAAGGGTTTTTATCTGCATCTGCACTGAAGTAGCAAAAAAAAAACCACCAAAGGCATACCTTTTCTTTCCAAACCAACACCCTGAAAATTTCCATTTTTCTTTCCCTAGGTTTAGGAGCACTGGCACATTTCAAAGCAAGGGTTTCAAGAAGTTCAGTGACATGGGCAAAAATACATATCTTTTCCTTGCATCATTCCTAGAAATGGCAGAACTATTTTAGCTGGAGCTTTCCAGAAAAGTACAGCCTGGGACAGCTACTTGGCATGGAAAACTTTAGTCAAAACAGTTATAGTTTGGCACTATTATAAGTAGACAAGATCAAAGTTCCATAATAGGAAGCATTAGGTAATTTTAATAATAGGCAGTTCTATCACCTATAAAACCTTTAAACATAACAAAATATTATATGTGCAAACAAATATCAAGAATAGTCCTATTAAAAAGTGTCCTAGTGAAACGGAAAGGAGAAAAAACAAACATGCAAAAATATGAAAAATCATATCCTGACCCTGAAAAATAAAGACACATATACTTCTCCACCTTAACACAGCAAGTGTCTTGAGTTTTCTTCACCTCAGTCCAAAAAGAGAAGAACACAAAACATAACTTTAATCTGCCAGGAAAAAAAATAAAAGTAAATATTAAGTTAGAGTCCTTGAGCTTCCTTGCTTCCCTGGATTAAAGCATGGCTGGTCTAGGGCCTAACCTTTGACATTCTTCTGGCTGCTTTAATGTAGCATAATGAATCTCCAGATAATGTCTTTTCATTTTCTCTGTATTACAATCTGGTGAAGCCTCTTTTTTCATCTCTCTCCCTCTCATTTCCCCATTCTGTCAATATGCAAAATATTGAAGAACATCGGATTGCCCTGGATTCCAGTCTCGTGGGCTACGGCTTACTTCAAAACTTTAAAATGTCTTTTACTGACTTTTTAACAATTTTATTACAAAATACTGTCCTGGAATGAAATACAGTAGTGATATTCAAGGAATATAAGTTTGGAGTGCTTAAGATAGTTAAAAATCACATTTATTCAATAGTTCCTACTTTTTAAAGACAAAGATGGTTTTATGACTGCCTTATCTGTCTTGCGTAACATACTATAAATCTCCCACAATAATATCTGCTACTGACATGATTTTTTTATTTCCTGCAGAACATGATTCAGAATCATATTCACTCTGGATTTAAAATCTTCATGTAATGGCAAATATACCACGTCTTTAGAACAGTGAATTTAGTAATGAAAAATAGACAATCCAGCACTAGCCCTACAGTGAAATAAAACCCAGAATGTCTGTTCAGTTGTACTGAGTGCAGCAAAGGATTAACTTGAATAAAACTGATCACAGGCTATGCAGATAGTTCAGAATTCATATCAACTAGCCGAAAATCCCCAGGATGAAAAGAGTTATCTAAATTAAAGGGTTATATGGATATATACAGTACAATACAACTTGTAAATATTGCTTCTATTGTTTACCATAATCCTAGGCAGTAAACTCACAGTACCTTGCCGGTTTAAACAAAATGCAAGAAGGAACTGACTGAAGGATACATTTTAATAGCACTCTGTCAGAGAGAGTTAACACACTTGCACCTCTAACAACAACATTTTTATTAAATCTTTATTATGTTGTATTAAAAAAAGTCCCCTTAGCCCTCAGGTAGTTGGTTGATGCTGAGTTTTCAAATGAAATATTTATGAAGTTCTTTGTTTAGAAGTTTAATTGTATCTTTAAATGACTTTCATATGTTTATATGCTTTACCCTCCAATATAAATGCCATATGATGCTCTATCATACTGTCCGGAATAGCCATTATGCATTTCACCATCACAACTGTTACATAACAATAAGCAGAAAAAAAGGACAAAAGGATAACTAAGTTAAACCAGATCCTATACATACTTATTTTGTTGGTAACACAGATCATATCTCTAGCAAAATGTGCTTCTAATCATGTAACATAGCATAGTACGGTAATACTTTCCATACTTAAACTTTCAGTCAATGTATAATACTATAAAAGATACTAAAATGTACTCTGCACTGAACTTTCTGTTTCTCTGCCATGGACAACAGGAGGAAGGAGAAGACTCTTATGGATAAAGAACAGGGGTGGAATGAGAAGATTTAGAAGACTTATTATCTTTCCAAGTAATGGATGACAATTTGGAAATCACCTTCCTGATTTAGGAGCTAAAGGGACATTTTCTAAAGTGAAAGCACGTTAGAGATTTATGTCACTTCATGTAAAAGCGGTGCTGCATTAACTCTGATCCCACTGTCTTGTACAAGGGTCTTCGGCTGTTTCCTGTAGAGCAGATTTTGGACATCTGGTCCAGGCAGTCCCTATGGTTAGCCTTCAAAGGGCTTAGGCCAGCTAGATGACATGATAGGAGATCCTAAATAAAGCTGTTGACAGTTTTACCCATGCAAGACACTCACCCATCTACCTGTGCAGCCATTTTCTGACCCACAGCTGGGGAGTGGTATCATGAAACACAATTTTGTTGTAAAAAGTGACACCCTTCTCCATGCCCTGGGCAGGCTGGAGAGTCATCACAGGCAGAAAGGAGAGGAAAGAAAAAGACATGAGGCAAACTTGAAGGAATAAAGGAAACTGGATTCATTAGGTGGGATACTTGCTTTGGTAGTTGTCAGAGGGGATTGTGAAGGATATGATATCTATGGTTTATATTGACCATACATCACTATTATACAATTATAGGTATTAATACAGTATGTTAGCTTACAATGCTACTTGAATACACTCTGCAGACTTCTTATTTGTTGTTCAAGTACTACTTTAAGACCCTTCAAGGGGAGTATCAGTTCACAGCTCATGAAAGCCATTGGTTTTGCAAAGCTGGCATAAAACCCCCTGGTAATCCAGAGGACTGTCAGTGTCTGACTGAATAACATTCCCTGTCTCTCTAAAATAGCAAATACTGTCTTGCTAAATTTGTTCTCTTGGTGACAATTTTCATTGCAACAAATGGCCCCTAAAATCTGCCTTTCCCATATAAGGAACCTACTCGAGTTATTATACTAACAGCAAACAACATCTGATAAATAATCTCATTTATCATTTAAGGTAGAAATCAGTATTTTCTTATATAATACATTAGAATAAAGTCTATGCAAAACAGGCAAAGCTCTGGAAAGTACCTATGGGGACCATTGGTTTCAGAAATTGAGTTAATAAGGAGGGTCAATTCTTTTTTTAAAGCTGCTGCTAGTCTATTGCAAAGTTCACCTGCAAGAACTGACAATTTTGCAAGTTTTTATAAAATTGTTCCAGCAACATGTGTGTAACTTTGAAGTCCGGCATATTAATTTCATTAGCTGAAAATTAATGAAACTCTTCTATCAAAATGTCTGGTTTGGAAAGACAAACTTTTACCCAAACATGATCAAACTTGGTAACCTTTCATGTCACAACAAAAAAAACTAACTGCAAGATTTGTCAGTATTTTACAGTGTAAACAACATTTTCTGCTATAATTTTACACCCAGTTGACAAAAGTATTTCACCAATTTCATCAACTAGTTAGTTAAATGTATCACACATAAAAGAGAGATTTTTTTCCCCCTATTTTGTTCTCATACAAAGGCTGGACTTTATTCTAGTCGCATTGATAGAATTCTATTTATTTCACAGTCATTCCTTATTAACAGTAATGGGAAGAGAAACTGAGACATTCAATCAGAATTTCCTCTTTTTTCCTTGATGCAACCGGATGCTTTTTGGTTTACCAGGGAATGGTTGCATGGTGAGAGACAGATTTGCTTATGTTTTTAATAATATGTCCTCTTCAGAGAGAGTCAATGTTTGCCCTGCCCAGTTTGGCTGGCTTCACTTTAAAAATCCCTATTTCTGGTTTAAAGAGATTAGAGATGGTAGAAAATACATTAATTCAGACATTGCTACCATTGGGGCCACATGACTGAGAGGAACATCCATTTTTGTCAGAGGGAATTATATTATGCAATTTCTTTTGCGAAGTGAGCAAGTTCTGCCCTAAAACTAAATAAAGCCCTTGACATCCACTGGAATGTCACCCAAGGACGTGGTGCTTAAAACCCTTTCAATTCTCCATGTCAGACTTCATGACCATTTCATCTCAATTTGTTCCTGGGCCAACACTGTCCAATAGCCATTCCTTGTGTTTATTCATCGCTTTCTGATACACTACTAGACAGCAAGTGTGTACCCTTTGCCTCCGTTTCCTGTACTGAATAAGCTTGGTACTTCCATTTCATCTGATATGAATTTAATTCCCCTTATTGTGCTGGACTTTTCTGCTTTCCTGAAAATGCTTACCAGAACAGTACATGCTATTCCAGATAAGGTCTTATCAAGGAGCTGTATCAGGACAAATAGCCTAACTTTATGGAAGAACTGTTTTGGAAGTATTTCAATTGAAATTTAATGGAAATACCATTAAGCTTTGTTTGGCTTTGTAAAAGGTGATACAAAATACTCTGAATCAGAGCAGCTGAAAAAATACAGTCCTCAGTGATGCTCACTGAGAAAAAAAATCCCTTTTGAGATGACTTGGTTAATTATTTTGCTTATTTGTGACCCAGAATGAAAAGAAAAAGCAAAAAGCACTGTCATTACTCATTAGGTACACAATTTATCACAAAATACAGTTCTCTCCCTCTGCTTGTTAAGCCTCTCCCAGACATTCTTTTGTGTTCTGGGCTTCTGAAAAAGCCTTAAGTAAAATTGATGCTACCTAACTGAATCACTGCAGTCTTCTGCAAACCTCTGAGCTCACTGCTGTTTTCTCACCAGTATACTGAAGCTGATTTGGGATTTTAAATATTTCACGTGCTGCATGACACAAAACCACTTGATTATTCGTGCATCAGATGGGTTACTCCCTTTTTTATTATGAAAAAATAAAATTAACAATTTGTACTTCTTGTTATATTCCATCGTGCTCAGGCAGGAGTCTACCCTGCTGACCTCTCCAGTGCAGCCTTCTGTTAGTGAAATATTATACATGGCATGAATGGGTGAGCAAATGTACCACACGAGAATGCAAAGGATCACTTTGCCTTTTATTTCTTTCTCCTTCTCTGACTGATCTCTCCTTTGAGAAACTCTTGCAGGCATTTGCCGGTGCAGTTGCAGTCCTCTGCTACCCCAACAGCATGTAGGTCTGTCAAAAAGATCCAGGTGGGTTGTGTTGATAATAGCTCAAGAGACAAAGGGTAATTGCCCAATGATCCTTGGAAGCCATCTGGAGGGAGCCAGCTCCAGCAGTTAGCCAGGAGTGGCGGACAGGAACAGCCCGCAAGAGTTTCTCAAAGGAGAGATCAGTCAGAGAAGGAGTCTGCAGCTGTAGAGCAGGGAGGTACTCTGTTATTGCTCTTGTTCTTTCTTTTTTCCTTTTGCTTTTTCTAATAAAGCAGATTCTTTTTTTTCCTTTAAGAAAATCAGGCTCAACCATGTTAGCCTCGCAGTTCAGCTCTGAGTGATACGTTGGAGCTGTATGCTGAAAATAAGGCTGTGATTTTCAAAAAGCCTAAGGACTTTGAGCAGATAGAATTCAATTAAAAGCTGGGATATTTTATGTTGGCATCTTTTGAATAATTTTCACAGTTGTGCAGATGAAACAGAATCTGAATTTGCACTGAGACCTATGCAATAGCTGAACCACATTCCCATTCCTCTTGGCTGCTTCTTCTCCCTTGTACTGCAGAGAACAAACAAAAGGCAAGGATCAGGCTGTGCTGTATCAGTCAATGTTCTTCTTCAATCTCTTCCTTCTCCCTCCTTTTCTCCTATGCCATTGCAAGAATGAGAGGGAACGTAATCCTAACACCACATCCGGGGTGGAACAGTCACAACCCAATTTTTGCCCATGGTAGACAGGAAAGGTTCAGTGACAAATCATGAAATCACAGGCCGAGATCATGCCTGTGGGCATGTTCGAGCAGGCTTATGGGCCTTCCTCACCGCAAAGTCCCCAGCCGGCCCTACTGCCTGCCCCAGGGAAGCCTGGCTCAGCAGCTCAGCCCTGCCAAGCCAATACTGCTCTAATGCATCATGCTCGTCGGAGTGTATTTCTTCAGGAACAGCTTTGCACAAATGGATGCTGGAATCTGAACCTGAACTAACACCAGACAGTGGAGCTGGTATGACGTATTGGTGAATTGCTCTTGGTAGTAATAAATAAAATTAAGCATAGGTAGCTTGACTTCACAGTGCCTCTGTCTACTGTAAGAACTTTTCCCGGGTGTAGGTGTATGGATGGCATGACAAGGTCCCCCATGGGAGGTAACACTAACAGCCAGCAATGGCTATTCAATTTCTAGCTTCTTAGCAAAAAGGCAATGAACTTTCCCAGTTAAACTTTTCCCCTCATTTTTGCAAGCCCCAAGCCCCTCCCCTGCCCCCAAAGCCCTAATCTTTTTATCTGGGGTAAAAAAAAAAGAAATAGAGAGGAAGAATATTTTTCTGATGGATTTTTACAGTTAAAAATCATAAACAGTAAAGAAATCTATGTGCTAAGGTTCCAACAGAAACAGAGACTTGGCTGACTTCTGTAATCTGAACTTTGCATTAATTAAGTGTTTTGAATTTGATTAGAATAAATTAGCCATCTCATTTGGTCCAGCATTTGCCCCTTTCCAGCCATTTTAAAAACAGTATCCAAGATGATCCGGGATCCTAACCAGAGGAATGAGAAGAGAGAGAGGAGGATGGGGAATTGGGGGCAGAAAGATAAGCAGGGACCAAACAGGAAAAAAAGTTGCCATCTGCCCAGGATTTGCATTTGGACTGTGTGTCTGCCTTACCTTGTGAGAGCTGCACTGACGACACTCCCATCTTAATCCTGAATTCACTATTTTAAGCATGTGTTTTTTCATTGGAACATAATTATTTTATGAAGCTAAGAAACATCAAATAAACATGGTAACAATTATCAGTGCTTTGTTCCTGCTTTTGTTGGATCTTGGAGAGGCACTTGACAACCCAAACCAGGGTTTGACAGCGTTTGAAGAACCAGTTCAGCCATAGGTTGATGTCAACTGCACTAATCAGAACTCTATCGGTTGAGCACTACACTACTCAGATATGCGTGGCAAGCTCTGTGGGACACACCAGCTATTCGACATTAGCTTTCTTTTCTAGAGAATTTATTTTGAAACTATTAATTCAGCTGTGGTGTCACTCTAATTTTACCTTCAAATACAGATTCACCCATTCCTGTTAACACGCATAGAAGCGTGACCGCCTCACTCATTTTGAAACCTTGGAGAAGGGGTCATTTTTACAACACCATAGCCTCGTAAGGAGAGTGCAGAAGCAGGAGGAACATACCTGGACTTCAGTTCCCCCTTCAGCTACAGAGAGCCTGAATCCTCAGCTCCCATTCCCAGTGCTCTGAACAGCAGGCTATGCACCACGCTTTGTTTGTGCAGGCATGCGAGCGTGTACGCATGGAGAGGAAAGGGGGAAGGTGTTGAAATCTGTTCTGTGCTGCAGCCAAGAATTCAAGATTCATGGGGCCAGACAGACACTTAACCAAGTCCGATTGTGTAATCTGCCAGGCGACCCACAGTCCTGGGAAGCAGAAGCAGAAGCTGCTGATCTGAATTCCCCATCTTCTCCCTCGACCTTGTATTTTGAGTGTAGCTGTCGCTGTTATTCTCCATATTGGATTTAATATCGCCTATGCATCAGGCAGCTCGGACACCATTGTTTTCTTGTGTAAAAGCTATACGGCTTTCTGGGGACATGGTTTCAAAACATTTAGCTGCAGCAAAAGATGCCTTAAAGCACATGCTGCTGTAGAACTGTAGACACTTAAAGCTTTTACCAGAATATTTAGGACCCCATAACAATACCGGGTATTATTCTTGGATTTAGATGTTTCACAGCAGTTGTGTTCCAGGCAACTTCGTGTTATTCTGGATCTCATCTTAGGCATCCACAACTAAACAGACCTTTAGCTTCTGTTGTTAACTCCTGCAGTACCCCAGTGCTTTAGGTTTTCTACAGCGCTGAGCAGAAAGATGTCTGAACTGAGTCCAGTAGTTTCATTACTGTGCCACTTAGGATGTATGTGTTCATGTTCAGGAATTTAAACACTGACAGAAGGTATGTTGAAATATTTCACTTGTATTTTGATCATCTAGAATATTTTTCCAAGTGCTATACGTAGCTTGAAAAGCAATTTTATGCTAAAACCTGCCGCTTTCTTAATACAGCAGTGAAACAGAGAACCTGCAAACAGTTTCCTTTCCAAAAAAATGGTGTGCTGTCAGAAAATTGCTATTCAGTTGCACTAGGATCTTAGTCCTGATGGAGTTTTATTACTTGAAGACTCACCTCATGGGAAGCACAAGACCCATGTTAGCAGGGGGAACAGAATATGCTAGGCAGAAACTGGTAATAACATGTCTGTTGATATGGCAAGTTGCCATTTTGGCCCTTCCAATACAGTTGTGATAATGGTAGGAGGAACAAGGTTTCTTCCAGGTTTCTGACTCAGCCTTGTCCCTTTCCCCTCTGTGTGGACCTGGAGCCCACAGCCAAAGTCCATGGTCCCAGGTATTTTAAAGAACACATGCAGTTTAGTTTCTGTAAAGTTATCTAGAGTTACTATTTCATATTGTAAAATACGTTTTGTTTTATAACACCATACCTATGACATTGCATGGTCCTAACTACAGTCTTTGTCCTGGCCCACAGCTTATGCATTAGCAAAGCTATATTTCGCTCGGTAAGCCTTATTCTGGTGTACCTCACTCAGACTTTTGTTTGCGAGACAAAGCTCACAACCCCAGTGCTCTACTTATCTGTATTAAGTTACTCGTCCCATTGCTACACAATGAGGAAACTTGGTATCAGTCAATTTAAAATGGATTACTCTACCATTGTAACAGACCACAGATTTCTGAATGCTCTGTTTATAATAACAAACAGGAGTTTTGTTTCCACCCAATAGTTTCCATGATGTCTACAAAACTCTTAATGCTAGTGAGAATGCTAGAGTGCTGAGATCGCTGTTTGTCAGGATGATCAAAATCATTTTACAGTCTCCCTGCACTCCCCGCTCCCCTACAGCTATCTGTTGTCTCTTGCCTTATAACCAGACTGTAAATTCCTCCAGGTATCTTTTTCTTTGTTTTTACAGGACTTAGCAAAACAGGATCCCAAGGATCTTAAATACTTCAGTAATACTGCAACCAATAATGAAATCTTTGGTGTTTGGTCCAGTGTGTTTTAGTTGCAAATCTGTAAAGATAGGGAAAGAAAAGAATTATTTTTACAGTTCATTTTTTCCACCTCCTTTCAATATTGTTCATACAGTTCATATTACTAGGGTTGGGCTGACTGTGTGGTCAGTCCAACAGTACCATTTGCTCCAGGTGAGCTGTTTGCCTGCCGTACAAGGCCAAGCTCTACGGGCGTTATTATCAGGAACGACACAGGCTATGGCATCCCCTGCCTCTCTAGTTGTGTTTGTACGTAATTTATTTACTTAATGGAGAATACCCACTCATAACAAATCAACTCAAAGTCATTCCTAAAGATCCTCTTCAGTACCAGAATTGTGAGATACCACCTGAGTGACAAAAAAGCATCCACTAACTAGAAGCAGATTTCCATAGGGAGTAGCCACAAGAGAAGTTAAATGACTTCCTCTCTTCTACTACAGATTTAACGCCTCGCTTCTGAGACATCAAATGGACAATGCTTGAGAGCACAGAATCTAGAAAAGTCCCAAGTTACACCCAAGGAGGAACAAAAGGCATAGATAGCATTCGTGCAATGTAACTGTCCCACTCCCACTCATTCACTGCTCATATTAGTGCACAAAAAGAATACTGGAAAATGTATTTGGAGAGGCTGCTGTGAAGGAGGAGGGGAGGAAAGCAGGACTGATGTCATCGGAATAGGTTTTGAAGTCACAGTGGAGAAAGTAATGACAATGGTCAGAAAAGAATTAAAAAAATAAGGAAAATAACATCCATCATGTGAATATAGGCATCAGTGAGCAGGTGCTATTGCAGGTGCTGACAGGTGGGAAGGCAGGCAAGTGGTTATACTTTGGTTGATTCTGCTGTAAGCATGAAAAGTTTCGCTGCGTGAGTAAAAAAACCCAAAGTGGGTCAAAGGGAGGGAGATGGCTAAGGAATAAGGCTCTGCCATGCCACCTGGAATGCTAGGAGGCAGAACAAGGGAAGGAAGAGAGGGAAGGGGCAGGGGAAAAGGGCAAGAGGGGAAG